>DWHO01005664.1:0-10178 GCA_018247575.1 Eurytides lysithous rurik | reverse complement strand
GCAGACGCGTAGCTGTTCCATCGTCAACATACCTGGTTTCATGAGGTCCTAATTGCAAAAGAACCCCGATACTTGCCAAGGTTGAGGCGCGAGACTATTGATGATGATACTAATTTCAATGGAGAATTTAACGGTAGTGCTATCCTTAAATCTAAACATACCAAAACTACTAAAGATACCATGATCTGATTCTGCATAAATCACATCAAAATAAATAAGGGTTTTAGGGGGAAGCCGGAGTTAACTAACAACACGTGAGTCACTTTAGCCTGCACTCTATAAAGCCTTTGAAACAATCAAAATAAATGATAAAATATATAAATTAAATTAATTTCAACCATGTGTAGTATTAGCGTTAATACAAGATACCATCACTTTTAATTCGGTAATTGCAAATTATTATACTCACACTCAGGCAAGATCTAGTGATAAATATTAACATTTTCTAATATTTTACTATTTGATTTTGTTAACTTTCATGTGCTACTTTTATCATCTTTTCTAGTTCCACAGAACTAAACTCACGCTCTGAGAAAATAAAGTTAACCGAACGGCGTGAAGAATTCTAAACACGTCGCGATATAAAACTCCAGCAATATCTGTTCCTAGTCTACGTCATCTTGAAGGAAAATGGATATTTACGACACGGAAGTTAGAGTTATGATCATAAGACGTTTATAACTTTAACTATAATCTATGTAGGTTTCAATCGGTGGTTGGAAGTATTAAGAAATGCAAAGGAAGAGCAAGCCGGAGAGGTGGCAAAAATCAAAGCCCAAGCAGTATTTATAATCATAGAAGATAGATAGACAGAACATAACCACACCACACAAAAGCTGGCAACGTAATTGCAAATCCCTAATTTTGCAGATGTCCGGCGGCGGCGTTCGCCTACCAACAGTTGAGCCGCTTGCTTGCTCATTAACCTCCTCATCTGGATCGATACTACCCAGAAGAATTCAAGCAATGATACTCACTTGATGAGGTTTGGCCATAAGACCCAGTGGGTCCTGCCCAACGGATATCAAGTCCATGTTCTGCAGTAGGCTTTTCTCGTAAGCAGTCAGTCTGGCCATATCGCAGCTGAGGAGTAGCGGAGCTGACAGCATCACGTACACGACCAACTGCACTCTACTCTGGCTTTCCGTTAACACCCCCGTTCCGAAAATCAACTGCAATAGTTGTTAAATTTCTAGGACTTTTAAGTGACGAGACAAGCTAGGCTTCTGTCTGTAGATAAGCAAGATCGCCCAAGTGTCACCCACAACATGCCTTAAGCTCGTCGCTTAGGGATTTAAGATATTATATCTCCGTGTCCAGAAATAAGACAGTGGCAACATTAGCTAAACTAATAGGTCTTATATATTACTACTTGGAAGCGGAATTGTTGACAGCGCAGTATGATCCTAGGGGGAAACAGCAAAAGATCCTAGCACGAATATGAATTACTATCTTATCTAACTGCTTCTGTGGCCTAGTGGTATAGGCACGCGCTTTATAAACTGGAGGTCGTGGGTTCAAGTCCCGCGGAGGGTTATGAGTTTGTGTTGTTGTTCTTAGTTTGGTTAGGGCATTACGGGGTGATTACCCGATTGCCTGAAAAGTAAGATGATCCATGTGTCAGATGAGCATGTAAAAAGTCGGTCCTGGCTTCTTATCGACGCCATCTAGCGGTGGCTTGCAGAAGCCTTTATTAAGAGTTCAGTTTTCCGATCGTACCGGTTATCCGCCCCATTCGGCTATGATAGTAAAGGAAGAGTACCTGCGCAAACGCTTGTGCACTATAATATATCTGATTTCTTGTAGATCGGCCGCCGTGGCCGGAATCGGTCGGGAGAGCCTCATTATTATTACTATTTTACTTACCCTACTACAGGATAAGGGCAGAGAAAGAAGAAGACTACTACTAGTACTAGTGAACAGTAAGACCTTACTACCTTAAAACACAACGTGGTAAACACACCCTACTAATATCTCGCTTACTTCTTTGTCGACTACGACGACTGTTCTTGGCCTGTTTTCTTAATAAAAGAAACTTACCATATCTGGATCGTTCCATTGTCCCGGACCATGATACTTGGAGAGTTCGGCATACTGACTTTGATAGTGCGTTATGATGCCACAGACGGCATCCCACGATGTTACCACGTCGTGGTAGTTCCGCCACATGTTGCAATTCGCTGCCACAGCCTCATAGTCCGGCTGGGGGATTTGGTAGTGCTTGAGATTTGAGTCGCAAATTCTTGGGATTGTGTAAACGAATGACAGTTTAAATAGAATTTTTGCAAGTAAAAGGACTTAAGCATTGGTAGTCGTTCTATCGGACCGTAGTGTGTAAAAGCTACGTGTTCCGGTTTGTAGGGCAACTTTAGGCGATAAAGTGCTCGTCACTTCACTTCACGAGCAACTCTGGTGCGACCTGCCTGTTCCTAACACAGTACCAACTTAACAACCGCGCTCCCTTACTCAAAGATTTAGGAATTTTTCACCCTGGCAACATTTCGCTTCAAACTGGAACATAGATATACATACATATACTTAACTGTTTGACGGTAAAATAATTGGCAATACACTGGTACTTCCTTAGGCAAACTGTGCAATTGTTCTACCACTTAGATGATAATGTTAATGTAAGTAATAGCATTATTACAGTTAATCGGTATGTAATAAGAAGCTCCTGATTGCAAAGCAGAAGGTCGAGGGTTTGATCTCACCCAGAACAAAATGTTTATGCAGCAGAAGTATTTTGTTCTGTGTCTGGGTGTTAATTATCTGTTATGTATATCTGGTCCCCATAGTACAGAAAACAATCATAAATACGGAACGGAAAAAGTAACGGAAATCTACACCCGCGGGCAGTATTTAGTTTAGAAGAAAAAGCGAAAAGCTGACAGCGATAAGACGCGATGATTTTTGTTTAAGAGGCCGAGGGGAGTCTCGTATTTTAATATCCCGCACATTTCCATCGCCGCTGGGTTCCGCGTAATACAGCGGCTTTATTAATATGTTACCAAGAGCAACGCAGTACCGTGTCATAAATTCAACCGTCCACAAGTGGGGAGATGTTAATTAAACTCTATTTCACCCTCCATTGGCTGTGATGTATTTTTAAAAAATTAAAAAAAAAAAAGCGTGAAACTACACTCATTTACACATGTACTGACTGAAGTTTACTAAAGCAGGACAGGATTTCAGTTTCTACACGTGCTGTCCGATCGGAAGAAATCTGACAACTCGGCCCTTCTTTCTTGCAATCTACGATAATTTTTAACCCACCGATGGATAGCGTTAGGGCATTATGATAAATATACAAAGCCATTATATTCAATTGTTCCAAATGTACTTCTCTTCGGGTCTAAAACAAGTGTCGATAAAATAGCGTTTTATCATTACCATAGACCCATAGAGAATCGAATTTATTCCTCAGCTATGGCCATTTCACACGATTACAATTCAGCCCGACAGCTCGGCATTCCCGCCAATCGAGTTAGACCGCGAAACAATTAGCATTCGTATATTTAGATCCGACTAAAATCGTACCTCACTAATTGACAATTTTAGCAATTGACGCGACATCGATTATTAAGAGCTTACCGATGTAATTAGCGACCGAATGAATTCCGATTATAAATTTAACGTGACAATGATGTTGAAGGCGCCATAGATAATATCGCACGAATAAATTACGTGAAAATATGTTAAATTGCCTCCGTACCCTAGTAGTACAGGCCCGCGTTTCGCTAAACGGAGGTCGTGGTGTTCGAAACCAGCGGAAGGCAATGACTTTTCGCTGTTGTTTCAGTCGGGTTAGAGCATTACGGGATGATACACGATTGCCTGAAAAGTAAGATGATGTATGCGTCGGATAAGCAAAAAGTCGGTCTCGAGTTCTTGTCGACGCCACCTAGCGGTGGCTTGGAGAAGTCGTTATCAAGAGGTCGGTTTAATATCACCGCTTCTGCGCCTGATCTCCCCCCCCCACCTCCGGTCGTGTTGGTTATCGGTCCCATCGGGCTAAGAGAGTAAAAGGAAAAGTGAGTGCACCTATGTCTGCGCAAGCGCTTGTGCACTATAATACATCACGCGAAGTTGGCTGATCCCTTGAAGACCGGAATCGGTGGGGAGGACATTATTACTATGATAATAAGTGGCAAGACATTTGGAGAGTGCAGAATCTTCATACTGCGCTAGTGAAAGAGCACTGTCAGTTATTCCATATGCTAGTATCACTGTGTTTCGGTTGGTTGTGTTAAATTTTCAGAGGAATTACTGAGCATAGGAATACAATACCTTACACGTTGGGTGCAAACTGTGTGAGATGAATATTAAAAGAAACATGTTAATGAATACTGAGTCAGCTGTTTACCTTCTTATGGTGAATGTACTCGATGTAGTAGGGCCAGCTGCAAGAATACAACATCGGCCTATCGGTTTTGTTTAGGTGTTGCCCCAGATTTATGTAGGCTGCAATAACAAAAATTCGATGCAGTTGACCAAAATCAATGAAGAGCGTTTGAAAGTCGTTATCTAGGGGAGGAATGGGAGAAATCAATATTTTAAAAATACAGATACCGTCTATGTGCATATCTGTTTGTGTGTATCATAAATGCTTCTTAAGAATAAAAAGTGATGACACGAGCAAGTGCGCTTTACGATAAACGACACGCTAGTTCATAAAAACCTGATTGGCAGGACTAAGTTACCTAGTTTTATGATATCCCTGTTATATTTATATAGTCCTACTTGTCCTTGACACTGCTGTTCGGCGGTAGGATAACTAAGAATGCAATAATTAGGGTCGGATTAAGGAGAAGGCATCCGGAGCTAAAACCCCCGAGGCCTCCACAATAGGGGCTACGAAAAAAAACGTTCACCATTTAATATATTTTGTTGTTAAAATAATTTACTTCTGATTCGCTATAAATTATTTATTGAAAAATTCAACTGAAAAAAAAATTGTGTCTTGTTTGGAAAATAACTAGGGGTTAGTAGACCTCCACTTCTTTGTTGCCTCCAGACCTCTAAGTCCGGTCCTGACAATAATGCCATTTACGACTAAAGCACTGTCAGTTTTCTTGCCAGAAAAGTTAATATTCGCTTCTTAGAGCGAACTAGTCAATCCCTGAGTAGGAAAGGAACAGGCATAAATAAAAAAAAACGAACTGACCAGTGTTAAGGAAGCTCTCGCTGACAAAGCACCCATCCACCTTGAGGTAGTCCACACCCCACTCGGCGAAGGTCATAGCGTCGGTCTCGAAGTGCCCCCTCGACCCGGGATAGCGCATGCAGGTCACATCGGCAATGTTCGTGTACATGCCGAATTTAAGACCGCGAGAGTGAACCTAGAAGGCAGGGCAGTCAAGGGGTGTTAATTACTCAAATCAGTTCAAAATATATTAATTCCAATAGGCCTAAATTCCTTACTCATCATGTCTCTAACTTAAGCTAAAATTAAAAAGTAAATGAATGAAAAACTACAACACATAATATAAGACCATAATGGGGCATTACTTACTAACCTCTAATATTAAGAAAGTTGCAATGCAACCATCTTAGTATTGTAAATAGTGTTATTAATACAATAAAAAGTAATAAGTATTTTTATTTTTACAGATTATTAATAAACAGCTGTGTAGTATTTCCCTCAAAGAAAAAAAATCTTCAAGCAAAAGCTGTATCTGAGCAGCTACTGCTAGACCATATATTAAATACTGGGTTATAAACAAGTCTTAACATTGTAAGATTTACTTTTAAACATTGATACAAATCAAAATAATTTAATTAAAGTATCTCTTTTCTATAGGGGAAGGACAAAATACTGTGTATATATACATATATATCAAAGGCACAATTATAAGATTTGTTATAGCCAGTTTAATTATTATTGTTACAAGCCAGACTTTTTTTAACATCAAGCAAAAATATAACCTAATAGAATACAGTTAGGGGCTAACATAATCAGATATATACTTCATTCCGCTTGGGAACCTCTGACTATCAGCAACTAGTATACCGTCTTCGTCTCTGCTGTGGTCAGACCAACAGTCATCAATTACAATGTACTCAAATCCAGCCTCTTGGTATCCCTCCCTGTAGAATGAGTCCGCTACTGATAGAATGAGATTCTCACTAAAAGAAAACCGCAAGTAAAATAATGTTAATTTCAAACATGTGTGTATATTTATTTACATATATTAATTGATTTATTTATGTATTTAAGTATATAAATGTAAGAATGTATTTATTTATTATCTATGTATGTCTATAAATGTTAAAGTCACCTGCCCATTAAGTCTACCTTTGTACTAAATTTGTACATAAAGACTAAATAATAAATAAATAAATTTTGCTCCTTAATGGTATGTACTTTTTATAAGGCTAGTAACTTTGTGTTATTGTTTCTTAGTTGTAACTAAAAGTAAGATGATCCAAGCATTGGATGCGAATGTAAAGTGTTGGCATCAGCTTTTTGTAGACGTTGCTAGCATTTGATTGGAGGTGTCATTACTAAGGGGTTGGTTTAATGTCACCACCTCTCCTCCTCCTCCACCCTATGCCTGATATCTCTTCAGTCATGTCACATATTCTTCCTATTAGGCTATGTACATGTGTCTGTGCAAATGCTTAAGCTCTATAATATATCCTGCATAGTTGTCTTATCTCTTGTAAATTGGCCGCTGTGGCCCTATACATTATTGTCATAAAGTAGGAAGTTAATACCTAAGGACCTACAACTTAAAGGAATTTTGTTTCAAAAAACTTATTGAAATTTTTTTTAAGGAATATTTCGAGATATTAGTTATCGTCATGTTAGTTTTTTTCTTTATTTAACAAAAATTAAATTTATATAGAATTTTCTGCAGTTTTCCCCTATTTTATTATTAATATGGAGCCTTACTTACTTTAAACATTTTTGGGGATTTTCCTCACAGTTTACGCCACACATGAAATAACCCCATGACATCCATCCCATGGGTGGTGTTTTAGCTAATCCATTATCTAAAAGCTTTACTTTGTTTAATAAACAAATAAAAACAGCCCACGTAAACAATACTTGACCGCAGTTCATTTTTGAATTAGCACGTAATTCTACTTTATCTTTAGATTATAATAAAATTAAAGCAATCTGTTTCAAGTTAAAGCATTATTGTTGCTTATATTATTATGATTTTACTTTCTACATAATTTTGTTTCTACTTATGAATTGTTGTTATATTAGACAAGCAATGTTTACATTCTTGTAGATAGAAAGTCAACGTCACTCACTGACACAACTTTAATTTAATTTTTTTCGGAAGTAAGCAAAAGTTCCGTACACATTCTGCCCTTTAAAAATATCTTTTTTTACAAAATAACTGTGAACGGTGAAATTTTATAACAAAATCCAACATGTATAACATCAACCAGTAATGATTCCTTTAAACATTGTTATATGTATTCCTAAAATAAAGAAATCTTTGGTTAATGGTATAGCCTTCAGTGATACAGTTACAGAGAAAATCGGACGGAATAAGACTCGAGGGTTATATGAATGTCTTAGCCGCCTAAGGTTTTCTCCCTTTGAATTATATCAGCTTTTCTTTTGTTGTACCTTTTATAACTGATTGCTTGTTGGAGTTTTATCGCATTATCTTGTGCTGTTCGGAACGATGGACATAGAATATTGGAGTAGATTATGTTGATCTGTGAACGAAAATTTTATTAAATTCAGTTTTTTTGCTTAATTTGCGTCCGGAAATAATTTGTATAATTTTATTTAAATAATATAATTGTTTCAAATATTTACATTTAAAATTATCATAGTTCAGTAACTTGTACAAGAAACAATATAAATTAATAAGCAAAAGGTACATAATACATATCCTAAAGTAAATTAAAACAAAATGAAAATCATTACAAATTCATAAACAAAAAATTAAAAACAGTCAGTGATGAAAATAACAGCTATATTCGGTATCAGACGTAATATTTTGTACGAAATTATAACGTTTCACTTGTGAGGTTCTCTCTGTGGCATCTTCAACAAAATTCGGTTTTTCTACAAAAAAACATGTGAAAACGGAGTCAATTTTCTTTTACTTTTCATTAATCAAAACCGTGTAAAGAGTCAGTAAGGTGTACATGTGCGTTAATTAATTATGAACATTAATTTCAGATACTGCATTTAATCTATACTAACAATAATTAGAAATAAGCAGCCACAAATAATGACATAGTATTGCAATTTCAAGCGATTACGACAAAGCTATCATGTTGAGTCTGATATTGTACATAAAACTAGTTCAAATTTACGAACTCCACAAAGGATATGACTAAAAGCATATTTGCGTATTCCTCAACTCAATCTCAGAGCTTATGAAAGATCCCTTCTTGCGTTCAAAAATCCAGAATTTAGTAGGACGTGCCCGGATTCGTGTTGAATTGTAGCACCCCGTGCTGGTAACTGACTTACTGTCGATCGAGTTATGTAACGCTGAGTTTGAATAACGTATTCAACCCTGCTCAGATTTGCATCATGGTAATATTATTAGACGTCAAATAAATTGTAAGTTTACCTTATTTTTATGGTTATTGGTTACACTATTCAAAGCTACTACGTTAAACTATTCAAAAAAATTTCTTGTGTCATAGGTATTGTTCTGTCACTGGCAAAATATTAAATAGTTTTCCAATCTGTTTAATCCGCCATAAAGTCAGTACTCGCGATGATGAACTAACATTAAAGAACAAAGTTTAAGGTTTTATTTACTTCCATAACAGGTATGTTCTCACTTTATTTTAAATTGATAAAAATGATTAGTACTTCAAAGCTTTAACGCTGCGATTGGCGGCTTCGTTCCCGCTCATCACCCCAGGGAGCAGGGTGCGGCTGAAAACCAGCACTGTACGGGATAGTTATTCCGTGTCAGGCCAGGCTGAGCCGCTTCCTTTTGCTTGAATGTTCTTAATTATTATTCACTTTAAAATTGTATACTGCTTCTTCGGTGCTATAGATTATTATTACTATTATGTTTAAAATTTAGCTACCGTTATCAATATCGTTTGTGAATATTGGTGACACGAAACAATTTCTTCGAAAATTGCCGTCGCCAGAACCGTTTTAAATGAACATGGGACATAGGTACTCGTCGTACGGTCTTTTTTAGTAAATAATGTAGACCTGATGAAAAGTAAGAACGATATTAATAAGTCCAACATCAATTTGACCACCATGAAATTTATAAATTATTTAAGCGGCCATGAGATATCGCTGAGTATCAAAGAAAATTTGCGTAAATAGCCGAGTGCAGAAAATATTTACATACTACCCGCTTGATTTATTCTAGTCATTAGGTAGCGCTGCAGTGTTCCATCTTCTATTACGTTAGATCGAAGGCCATGAGATTTGCTATCCGTATATATTTAAAATATATAAAGGCAGACACTAACAGGACGTTTCTGGGGTTCTGCTAAATTTCATATTTGGAGATCATTATAAATCAAAAACGTATTATTTTGCAGACAGTGTTTAGGATAATATGTATTATATAAGTATAAAATACTAGTTGAAAAAGCGCAATTATTAAATCTTCGGCAAAACTTTTACTGTTCAGGCTGCACTACTCTCGAAATTCCTAACCTGAAGACTTCCGTAGAGCTTCTAATAAGGCCTCGTTTAAGCACTTGTTTCGAAGTTATTATTTAAGTTGATCACGATGGACTGTGTGGCTGATGTTATTATCGGTTCTAATAATTATTTATGAATATCTATGTATCTATATGTGTAAATATAAATATGTATTTATTTATCATATTGATAACATAATATGTTAATTAATTATTTAGTATATTTGTTTCAGTTTTCTATTATTACGTATGGTTCTATGCATTTATTTGTTAAAAATTTGTAACGTTACACCTATCATAATATCTCACCACATCCGGGTTGACTGGGAGAGAATGCCTAAAGGCATAAATTCCGCCCCTCGTAATCCCTTGTTTTGTAAGGTGTTTATAATAAGCAATAAATAAATTACATAACTGTTGTGGATATCCTGGTCTGTTCGTTGAGTTCTCAACACAAAGGAGTCATTTGATGACCGTTTGGCGCAGTTGCTAAGCTGTTGGCTTTGGCGTCGCAGGTCGTGGGTTCGATTCCCACCCGGGGCAAATGTTTGTACGAACTACAGATATTTGTT
>DWHO01005663.1:0-10179 GCA_018247575.1 Eurytides lysithous rurik | reverse complement strand
TATGTGCTCATTAAGATTTATAAATTTTACTCCTTAGTAGGGCAAGCCGGGCTTTTGGGCTTGTATGGTAGTACCGCTACTGATTAGATGAAACGTGGCCCGCGCCAACATTCTCATAATATTTGCGGCCCTCGTATAAGAAATGGTTGCCGACCCGTGGTCTAGTGTGTCGCTCACCATCTTGGACGACACTAATTGTTCGTCGCGTCCCTTTATTCTAAAATATAAGACTGAGAAAAAAATATGATAAATTCCGACGCGCAGACAATGCCACGCAAATAGTTTGCCGTCTGTGTACACAGAATTATATAAATTTATCATCAAAGTAAGGTCGGTCGATCGAGCGCTGCACAAACTAAGTGAGTTACTGCTGAAATTGCCTTTAATATCACGGTAGCGCTCTGGTAAATTTTATTCTATTATTTTTTAAAAGGTTCACTATGTGCTCGACGTTAAATCTATTTTGTTCAAACAGTGATAGTTCAAGTGTTTTGTTTCCAAATGAATCCTGCTTAGTAACAATAACTATAGAGTAATTTCTTGTGTTTACGCGTATACATGTACATTATTAGTGAACATGCATACATTATTAATTACAAATTTGACGGCCGGGTTGATCCGGGCTCGACTTTCACATTAAGACGTGTAATATCTCATTTTGCCCCGTGACCATGAACGCTGTAAATTATTAGAAACGTCCGGAAAAGGGAAAATTAAAATCGCGATACAATCTGTGTATTTGTTTCATTTAATAGGTGACTATTGAGTTATATTTGAACATGCATGTTTTTGTGTGAAAAGTGCCTACGCATACCCAGTGGCGCTACTGCCATACAAGCCCAAAAGCCCGACTTGCCCTACTAAGGAGTAAAATTTATACATTTTAATAAGCACATTATTCCCGCAATGTTCAAATTTAAAAATAAATTATTCGTGAATTATGTGCTGATTAAGATTTATAAATTTAACTCCTTAGTAGGGCAAGCCGGGCTTTTGGGCTCGTATGCTAGTACCGCCACTGCGCATACCCCTGCATAAGCGAACATTCTCGCGCTGACTGATCAATGCAATGTTCCACCTAGGTTGTATATCATGAGAGCACTTAGAATGCAATAATACGAACATAAATAATAATGTCCTCCCGACCGAATTCGGTCACGGGGTCCGATCTACAAGAGATCTGCCAAGTTCACATGATATATTATAGTGCACAAGCGCACACACCGGTGCACTCACTCTTCTTTTACTCTCATAGCCCTATGGGACGGATAACCGACACGACCGGAGAGAGACCAGTGACGCAGAGGCGGTGAAATTAAACCGACCTCTTAATAACGACTTCTCCAAGCCACCGCTAGATGGCGTCGATAAGAAGCCGCTGCTTTTACGTACTATCCCGGTGACTCTGGCCGTTGGAACGGTGTAACAGGGAAACCCTCGATAAGCGTACCGGGTCCGGCTTTATATACCATAGCAAGCCACGTGAATTATTCCCCTTTTACTTCACTGTGGGGTACTATGCGACGTTTCAGGGCTGAGGACGGGAGGGAGAGGGTTGCTCACTCATACGTTAAAATTATTATAAATTTTCATCTGGCCTGTCTAAGTGTAGTGTAAGTATCCTCTGCGTAAGCGAGTCGACACAAGTTCAGTGTGTCGAAGTGGGTAGATATAGCGTCAAAAACCCTCATATAGAGGTGCCGCTTATCTCCATATAATCCATAAGTAGACTGTTAGAGAATCCTCAGGCCACGTCGAGCATTAGGTTCGCCCATAATTTTTTTTTATTAAGAGTTCAAAAAAACATGAATGATGCATGAGCGAAAATAAACATTATTTTTGTATCCTAAAATTTGCCATGCACTGTACTCGAGATGTATTTTTTTGTTTATTAACCCCTTAATGTAAATTTTTTTAATCAATTTAGATACAAAAATTATTTTTTTTTTTTTTGCAAATAATTATTTATGCTTATTTTAACTAAAATTATATTTCTACATTAAGCGTGACACATACGGAGCTGTAATATTTTGCGACATATAAAATTACAGTGACCGTCACGTTCACGGAGCTGCACAAATCTGCCGGTAAGCGTTGCCCGTATACGTCACGGAGGTGTGCATTAAGCGGTTAACCAGCGTTAATTTATAATTCGAACCTTTGCATTACCCAATCTTAGCCAATTATACCTATGCGTTTGATGTATAGGGCTTCGCGTGCCTTAGAATAATATCAAACATGCGGGCGCGGAGTTACTCACGTTTTGAGTTCATACCAAAGGGTGCTTGGGAAATGTACGACGTAAAACTGATAGTGCTACCGAGAAATGGGAATTATTAATTGTCGTTAAAGCCTTAACCGTGTGACTATGCATTCATTCGCGATGTTTTGTGACGGAAAAATATTTTTTTGGAAATCGTCGGTTCCGACTTAGGAAATTAAATTGGGACTACCGATATGCAAACAACGATAGCTAGAGCCCCTTTTAAGACGAGACCTGCAAGAGGTATGACGCCTTGTGGTAAGTAATTCTTGCTCTGAACATAATAGTACCATATAGACTGAGTGAATGACTGAGAGGAGAGTAGTCCTTAATGGCACTAGGTCCGTCCTTTGTTATTGCAATGTCTTTTGGTTTTTGAAATGAAGTGTCAATAAATAAATATGGCATGCAGAACTGCAACGTTTAAAACTGTTGCGCTGTCGGCCAGAGATTTAAGATTAGTGCCTCGGGTATTCACAATAGCGACGAATCCTTTTTATCCGGGACCCAGTAGTCCTTGTTCCTGTTGCTTGCTCCCCTAGGTGGACGCTCTGAAGAAAGCCTTCCTCATCTAACATTTATCATTGCCAGGAATATTATTGATATCTCCGTAGTTTGTTACAGTATAGAAATGTCTATATATAAAAAATGCTTAACACATTCGCTGCTGACCCAAAAAAATCGTTCGATACAGCGATGCGCCTTTCCGTTCAATACGATTTTTTTTGAAAAAACACATGTGTTTCCCGTGTTTCCCGCACGGGCGACCCGACAGGAAAACACACCGGTGTGTTTACCGCACTGCTAGGCTTAATTTGTGTTAAGCCGCACGCGCGGTTCGGAACTTTTTCACACAACGGTTGTTTCAGCAGTGAATTTGTTAAGTTTTCAAGTTGAGAAGCACGTTTCGTAGTAAGCATGTTTCGTATCAAGTTTTGTAGGTGTTCGTTTAGTCTTTCAATTGAAATTTTTAGCCAACACACGTACATCCATAATATTGACCTTAACAATTTTATCGAACAGCCGCATCAAAGGTGGCAAATAATTTCTTTTTTTTATTTTGCCAGCTATTATTATCGTTTCTACACAATGATCGACGTAACGTATTCAAAGCGCCACAAAAGTAGTAAAGTAAAACTTGACAGTATTGAAGAAATATTCCGTTTAAGAATCATTTCCTCGTTTTTTTTTTAAGGTCAAGTATTATTCCTTAAGACGACTTTGTTCACAAATGTACAAAACGAATTGTATGTTAGTAAACAGCCTTTCGTTCCCGTTCACATCGAAGCAGTCCCTAATGAGCGCTGTGTTAAAATATTCAATACAGTAGACAGAAGCGCCATGCATACATTAGGCGCGCAAAGGCAATGTTGAAATGAAAAGGTAAGGTTGTAACAAAAAAAAAGCACCAAAACTCATGGCGGTCAACTTTTACGCAATGCGATAGTACGCAGATCGAGGTCGGCCGTCAATTATTCATTATCGAAACTCCATTTGTAGTAATCGAAGTGTAATAACTAATTATACGTAACCGACTGGGGCTTACACGAAAACTATGGACTTCGGCATGTCATCTAGGAGAATATAAGCGTATCCGCTATCAAATAATATTTTGTTAAAGTTTCGAACAATTACCGACGATTGATTATAATTTCATGATTTCGTGTATAAGTATACAGATAATACAAAATTTCCCCGGTCTTGTTTCTTAAAGGTGAAAAAATCCTTCATAGGCATTAGTTGAATTTAAAACAATTTAATCAATGTCACAATTAATGTAAGTAATTTTGATTAGAGAATATTTAAATTATTCCGCACAACGGTGATCGCCTTACAGGCGTAAGGCACACTTGGCGCGATAACAGTTAAAAGCTTAATGCAATAAGTCATTCTTAATTTTAGTTTTATAGTGTCAATCCCTATGGGTGTTTGTGATGTATAATCTATAGATCATTTCATAGGCGGCTAAGAGGACGGACGTTGGTATGCAAGGCCGTGGTCTTTTCCCATAGGAGTAGGTTTATATTGAAGCGACAGCACCGCAGGGGTCTTACCTTGTATGGCCTTCGCAAAGGTTGATTATCATTATTTATATGTACCCGGCAAATATCGCAGTTCCATGTGCAAAAACAAAGTGGTTTGAATAGACAACGACTCAGCAATGCTATACCACAATTGCCGTACCTTGAGTAGATAAATTATTTTTTTTTTTATAATTAATGTGTTTACATTTGCGTGTAAGTGTTGCCAGTCGGTAAAAACTTTTTTTTTAATTGTATTTGACCCTTATAGGAGACTTAGTAAATGCGCTCCGGCTTGGGTAGTCGGTTAATATGTAGAAGCGTGTTTTTAAGAGACAGTGAGAAGACGAGTAACTCGTTCCCGAGCAGCACATTGTCACACAGACCCTGCTTGGCCGCGCCCTTCAAGCCGGAACACATCAAGAAACCACTGTATTATCCTTCAAAACCCATACAAATACAGTTTTGCGAAGTCTTAAAAAATTAAACAACATCTATCAAATATTTATAATTTACACATTCACTGCTGACCCAAAAAACCGCTCAATACAGTGATGCGACTTTCCACACAATTAATACTATTTTTTTTTTAAAAACACATGTGTTCCCCGCACGGGCATACCGACAGGAAAACACACCGGTGTTTTTACCGCACTGCGAGACGCGATTTATTTCGAACACGCATTTGTGTTAAGTTAATTAATCTTTTCACACAACGGTTGTTTTTCGGCAGTGAATGTGTTAACTAATAAGATCGAGTATTTTACAACAACATTGCCAGTGCACATAATCGATTTTGTTATTAAAAATAATTGGAACATAGTAGTGCTTACTGCTTGGTGATATAATAAATGACAATGCAGCGGTATCGCTCCAGGCGAACGCTTCAAGGACAACGGTGTCGTTGTAAAGAGTTTTATGGCTATTTAATAATAATAATTTACTACGTTTTTCAGCTTAAAATGGACTACGAAATGCCTGCGACATCGCCCGCATGTATTTCGTCTGTGTCAATTCCATTTTTAGTAATAATATTTGGGATAAAAGCGGCCTATGTCGCTCTTTGACTAACTAAGCCTATACCTTACTGATACTTTTCTCCATTGTTGCCTATGTTTATATGGTACTGAATAAGGACTATATAGTAATTTAAACACAATTAAGTTAAGTGAGGCTTAAAGAGTTATGAACACAAGTTTTATATCAAGACCCGTCTCTTACGCATCAATGACAAATTTATACGTAATTAAATAACTGTTATTTATTCAACTGTCATTTTTCTTTTCAATTCTTAAACGCGTTCTCATTATTTTGACGTTCACGTACGCACACAGTTATCGTAATTGCGTTCTAGACCATACCATGTCTTCGATACTGAAATAATTAGAAGCCTCGTTGCTTTGGGGTCTTTGGCATATTTGGCCTGTAAAACTATAGTGAACGGCGTCATGTAAATAAATTCTAGCGTAAGATAGATTCAATGTCAACGGTAGTCACTTACACTGGGTCCAACCCAGGCTCGGGGGTTTACTCTCACAATTCACCCAGAATCTATTGCTTAACTAACCGATGCGCAGTTAGGCAAGAAAATCCTTTTGCCGACTGCAAAAAGAAATCTCCCTTTTTAATGTCGATATCGAGATGTATTTATTATTTGTATTATGTGTGTTCGTTCATCATCTTTTTGTATTTGCTTGAGTATTTTTCCACGTGGTGGATCGTGAAGGTCAGATATGAACCGGTTCCGTATCTCATCCAGCAGAAGTTCACCGTTTCATTGGGGAAAAGAAGTCCATTCTGTTTTATTTATTTCCATAAGAAAACCCTGCCCCTATTTTAATATCTTGTGTTAAAAGGACCCCTTGAATACAAATTTCACATAAAAAAACTAACGTTTGTATTATAATTATATGTAATCGACATAAATATTCACCCCGGCGGGAATGGAAATCACTCACTCATCACACAATCACAAATCACAATCGAGACTGGAGGCAGTGGCGGTACTACTATACAAGCACAAAAGCCGGGCTTTTGGGCTTGTATGGTAGTACCGCTACTATTTGGAGGTAAGAGTAGTTTTGTAATTGTGACGTGCATAACTTTGATACTAGAAACAAAAATAAGTTTGTTTTAAGACCTAAGACTCGTTTACAACGTGTCATAAAGAGGTTATGGGGAATGTATACGTTTTTACATAGGACTCCAGAAATCGTCCAGAAAATTCCTATTGCTAAATCCAAAAAAATGTAAAAGGACGCTTGTGCGTTAATAGTACATAAAAGCTTGTATATAAAAGTTATCATACCGTAAGTCGTCCAGAAAGCTCCTATTGATAAACCTAAAAAAATGTAAACGGACGCTTTTGTGTTAAAGTACATAAAAGCTTGTATATAAAAGTTATCGTACCGTTAATAATTTCATTGAAGATAGCACACCTTGGGAATGATGTGATCGCCTCCAGATTATTTCAAGATTCAAAAAAATTGACAACGTAATAAAAAAAAAGAGAGTCAAAGTCCCGCTGAGTTTCTTTCTCCTGTTCTTCTCAGGACTGAGGCATTGTTTTTCCGAACAGGTAGTGGTAGAATCAAGACGTCACGG
The DNA here is from genome assembly GCA_018247575.1 of Eurytides lysithous rurik. Classification (NCBI taxonomy): domain Eukaryota; kingdom Metazoa; phylum Arthropoda; class Insecta; order Lepidoptera; family Papilionidae; genus Eurytides; species Eurytides lysithous. The sequence goes on along the minus strand of DWHO01005663.1, from coordinate 3,291 downwards.
TGTAAATCGATGCAATTTTGAATAAAAGTTTTTGACTTTGTGCCGAACGAATTAACAAAACACATTTGTAGTCTATGAATACATTAGAAAAAAAAAATTGTTTTACTTTTACTCTCAAATGGAAAGTTGGGTATGTTATAAAGAGTGGGCAGAGATAATTGACATGCCATTTAGCCCAAATTATTCCGCGGCAATTCTGTCGCTACTAATTGTGGTCGTCACTGTTTTTGTTATCTTGCCGACTTTGCTAAATGCACAGTGTGGTGGTTTGACTGGTCGACTCATCAACGGCTATTGCAGGTTCTATCCCCTCACGTGACAAAAGTTACGTGGTACGCAAACAGTTTTTCTGTCTGAATTTGTTTGGTTTCAGTGATGTTATGTTTGCGGCAAATGATGTAACTCTCAAGTGCAGGGAGGCGTTTAAAATAAAAGTTCTTGACAAGATCTTTGTTAGTTAGATGGTCGACCCATGTGGCCTTGACCAATACGGGTAGGTTGACCATGTTTTTTGAATTTTGAATTAGAAAAATGGTCGATTATTAAGTGTGCCTATTACTCACCCTCTTTATTCGAAATTCGTGTTGATTGTGACACTTTCTTTGTTGTTTATATAAAAGAAAGAACAATTGAATAATGGAAAGGTACCGCCGTTCGGTTCAAAGTGATTCGGATTTCAAAGTGAATTTCGCTCATCTTTTATGCAGAGATCTCACGGGGAGTTCTCTTTGTAACGAATAAATAAGAACGATTGGTCGGTGATATTATTTATGAACGATATTATTTATGAATTTCAGACGGGTCTCTTTTATAACGTTTGAATTTTTTAGTATTGGAACGAAGAATGTTATCGAATTATTAAGAATATTAGGTAAGTTTATACTATTTTATCTTGGTTTTTAGCAGGAATGGAGCAACGGAACGGGTCGGTTAGCATTGTTAAATGGAGAAGTATAGTCTATACTTCTCCCGTTTGGACCTATTAAAAAAGAAATGAGTGAGTGTATGTGCAATACGATTTCGATTCAAATTCCTTTAAAAAAAATGACTTTAGATAGTTTATTGGCAAAGACCGGGTGTCCCAATTTTTTTTTACCTTAATGTTCACGGGGCAGATTGCTACAATGTGAGTTGTTCAGTCGAAACAGGACTGTCCGAACTAACGTTGACGATTGTCGCCCTATCTATGCCCAGTATTCCCGACTTTAATCAGCGAATCTGTTCACGGCTGGTTACTTCAGGCGGGCTTCTGTCCCATGGTACTTAGCCACAAGGTCGCAGGGTCTCCAGTTCAATGCCGCAACCTAAACGCTTTTTATTGCTATCATTGTCGTTTACGTAAGAATGCTTTTTGCCTTTATATTACTTTGTGGTAGCAATGAATGAAATCGGGACTCTTTCGAATGCCTACTAAATTCTCGCGCTCACTATAAGTATACGCGTTTATCGAGTATAAATAACTAGATTACTAATTCTATTTCTATTCTAAGTCAGTCTCTAGTAACCCCACCTTCTGAAAAATGTTATTACTATGTACTCTTTATCGCAATTACCTCAGAGCAGCGATTCCCAACCTGGGGCACGCTGGCTCCCATTGGGGGTTAGTGGAAATTATATTGGCATTGGAGGAAATATTGAGAAGTTAAAACAGTTAATTTATATAAACATTACTATATGTGTTAGGTCTACGATGTGTAGTTTCAAATGAACCTTTTAACTAATTATTTACTAAGGTGCTAGACTGTGAGCGTCTATGAGCATTATGGATGACAATTCTCTAGAGACAGTACTAGGTATATTTCAAATTTAAGATTGTAAATTTAACATTGGTAAGGCGCTTGCTCGTTTGCCTTCTAAACAGGATAAAAAAATTGTTAATAGAATAATTAATAATAATAAGAGAAACAAGACAGTAACTGAAAAGTTTTATTAAGAGGTACTGGAACGAAGAAGGCAGGGAAGTACTGCCATAGAGGAATAACAAAGGACGGATATACTGCCTTGAGTCATTATCTCCCCGTCACCTCGGGAAAGCGTAATTGGCATAAAAACAATTATAACTTAAGATGAAACCAAAATAATTAAAGATGAAAACGACTGTTTACCTTACGCGCATTAATATATTAGAGAAAATTTTATGTGCATTTTACCAGGCCTATCGCGCGCATTATAGAGAGTGAAACTTGACACAGTTTAATGTATTCAAAGTTTACGTAAAGGAGAAGTTCACCGAGCTAAATAATTAATATTTACCTTTGATATAAATAAATGAAATTAGATAAGAGAGAATGTTCATTGTTAACTTTCATAATGCCTTTGTTGAACCCGTGATTTGTCAAATAAATATATCGACCCTGGAAAGCAAAAAACGTAGTAATCAGCAAAAGCTAAACTTTTCACCAGACATACACCAATCGACTTGGTTTAATTTATTGATTTCAACAATCTAATTTAAAAAATTACTCCATGTGTAATTTACTACTTTTTTGCTTTCCATTGTGGTTATCAAATTGTAAACAATAAAATAAATGTAACATTTAAAAAACTATACCATGATAATTAAGATAGTCAACAACCACTAGCAACTTTAAATGTGAGATTCGGTAAATGTTGGCTATTTACCCAATCTCAAATAGTTTCTCCTCTCTAGGAAAATAAAAAAGTGAGAATGGGAGGGGGATGGCCACCTCACTCGACGGACGAAACGCGGAAGCAAATATACTCCAATTTACGTCGATTTTCTGTGAGGTCGTGGTACTTATCTGGTTCGAGCCGGCCCATTCAGCAACGGGAGCAGCTGCGTGGCTCTACCACTAACAAAAAAGTAGTGTTAATTCTATGATTCGATTAACAGTAAACAACGGGATCGAACTGCTGCAACTGAACTTTAAGAAGCGCTTATTAAACAATCTCGATGCGCATGTTACGTCCGAACAAAGATAAAAAGTAGGAAGTGCAAATTCTAGCACTACGACGCTGATCTTATTTAACCGGCAGCTTACTTTAAACGCAGTGTACGTAACCAAGTAACAGTTTCTGCATTAGGACATCGTCTTTCACCTTCAGCGTAATTTGCTACTTTAGCATTTTTTTCTAACGGACGTATTAGATTGCACTGTTTAATCTATTTAGACCTTTTAAGCGGTCAATTATTTTATCAGAAATGCTTCCAAAAAAGGCATATTTTTTACTGCATACAATTAAGTACCATTAAAACATTTTTTATTTTACAATTTTGGACACAACACCCCCTAAATGTTTGCTTTTTTCAAGTACATTCTGCATGCAGTA
>DWHO01005662.1:0-10180 GCA_018247575.1 Eurytides lysithous rurik | reverse complement strand
CCATGGGCGGTGGTGGTCACTTACCATCTGGTGAGCCGCTTGCTCGTTTGTCAGCCTAATCCATAAAAAAAAAAAAATTTAAATTTGTTTCTTGTCGAACAATTTATAATCATTTAAAAAAAATAACAAAACGTATATAACTTTGAAAATACAGATGCGAATGCATATGAGGAAGATTTTCAAATTAAGGGAGCGATTGGCTATCGCTAGATAGAATGAGATACTCATATATTTCCAAAATTAATATTTGTATACTTCCAAATATTTTTACATACATAATAATACTGATGATCCAGTTAGTCTTATTACCACTGTCAGGACCGACTTACATAAAATTTGTCCATTGATTGAAGCTTAGACAGACATTAATGATTTGACTAGATTTACGTGTACAACACTAGCTACTTCGCCCTAAACCGATGGATGTTTTAAAAGAGTGTATAAAAGACAAAAAGGGATTAAGGCCTTGTATCACTTCAAATTGGGTTCTTATAAGCGTCGCCAGGTGGCGTACACTAACGTAAATTTAAACGGAACCCCTTTTTATCCTTCCAGTGTCATCAATCACTCCTTATTCAGCCGGGATTACATTAATCCTCGTGATTTTAAAGGCGATGGATTTAATTCAACCTTCCATGTTATTTTAAAGTAGATTTTATATATATCAAATAACCTTTTTTGTTGCTTTAAACGTTAAGGAGGAAATTCACGTCCAACTATGTAGTACTTGGACGTATATTTTCTCCTTAGAAGGATATTGACAATGTAACCAATTGGTGTATCGCTAATTCAATGGACATTAATACTGATAAATGCTTACATATAAAATTTTCTCATATACGTAATAAATATGACGCATGTATATGACGTATGTCTTATAACACATCTAATATAAAATTAAAACGAGTATGTGAGGTTAAAGATTTGGAGATTCATTAGGCTTAGAGTTACGTTTTAACAGTCATATCAATAATGCATCAGAAAAGGTCTTAAAGATGCTATGTTTCATTAAGAGTATAAAAAAAGAATTAAAATCTGTTGCTGCACTTAAAGCGCTTATAGTCCTATATAGCGCTCTTGTTCGTGGTCATACAGAATTATATAATATTTAACACATTGTATATTTCAACACGTGTATCAAAACAATATTCAACACATTAAAAACGTTCAAAAAAAGTTTTTTAGTAAACTATCACTTATGGCAAATATCAGCAAAACCATTGAGGGTTGTGATGAACGTCTAAATTATTTCAATTTTATTTCATTCCTTAAGCGAAACGAAGTTCTGCGGCTGATTTTCCTCTTTAAAATTTGTAATAATTTAATTAATTGTCCGCTCCTTCTGTCGTGTGTTAATAAATGTCCCTCAAATCAATGCAAGGTTAAGTTGTCACAAACCTTTTTGGACATGCCACCATAAAGCCAAATATATAAAAAACTGTCCATTGAACCTTTGCTTTAAAAAAATATAATTCTATTTTCCAAGACATCGATATAGACATCTTTAGAGATACATTAGGTCAGTTTAAGAAAAAACTTTAAATTGCAATTTGCAAAACTTAAACTTAATGATTATTGTATTAACATATATTGTTAATTGTTTAATTTTATTGATTTATATTCATCGTACATAATATGCAGTAGAATTTTTATTTTTATAACATGTCAGTGATAAATTGCGACTAAATTTAAATTTTGAATGTTATGCAAACCTGTAATTTGAGTACATAAGCAGAAAAATGTTTATAACATATATTTGTAATGGTCATTTATGTCCTTAGTTGGTATGCCTCAATAGTAAATAAATGAAAAATGGAACGCGAAAATCTAATATAAAAAGTAAGTTTCCTCATTAGATCTTTAATTCTTTTTGCTCTCTTTTTTTATTTACTAATTTAAAACAGACAAAGTATAAATACTTTGTACGATTTAAGTCAGTAAATGCGAAGAGCAATATATAACATAAAAAACAATTACTTATTTTCAAGAGTAATAGTTTCATTAGCTGATGAGTGTTTGGTTTTTGGTGTTTGTGATGTTTGTTAATCATTAGAATCTGTCAACAGCAATCACTTACTTACATTATTTCACGAGCTATTAGCGAATGAAATGGAAATACGAAGAAAAATACAGTTTGTTTTTTTTTTAATTTATCTAAAAAGTTTTAATTTACATTAAACAAGCGGTCCTCGAAATAGAAACTGCATCAAGTCGACAAATACACATTACGAATTAGAAGCTTAACGGAACAAACACCAGCTAGACTACGAATACCCAAGTCATTACCTCTATACCTACACATTTTTGTTAACTAATTAATTTGCTAACAAGCTAAAGTACATTTCAGAAAAACTGTACTTATATAAATCATACAATATTAGTAATGATTATCGTCTTTAAGAAAGACAAAATGGTAATCCTGGATAGCCAATTGAAGGTCCGGGTTCGCGAATCGTTTTTGGCGGCAAACGTCCGATCGCAACTGCCATCTAACGTGCCGAAAACTGCATAACGTTTCTCGATAAAAACTTTTGTAAAAAGTAAGTGTAATAAACTACAAGTACAATTTCAAAATAAAAAATACCTTTGTTTACGTCAGTGTATATAGAACGATTTGAAATAATATAATAATATATGCTTAAAACTTACATTTTGAAAATTGTGGCACTACAGTACCCAGGGACTTTCAAGTTGATAGAAGAGTTTTATATTTGTATATAATCTTAATGTTTTTGAATATTTATATCTACAAAATACAATTGATGAGAAAAAAAAATAATAATTGATTAATGATACAAAGACGTGGAATATGGACTTTAGCACTGATTTATTTAAAGAAGAATTGGTTTTGTTGGAAAGTTGAGCTACTTTTTATTTCGGAAACTCTCAAAAACTCATTGCCTCCGGGGCCTAGTGGTTTAGGTCCGCACTCTACTAAACGAAGGTCGTAGGTTCGAATCCCGCGTAGGGCAATGACTTTGTGTTGTTGTTTCTAAGTTAGGGCATTACGCGCTGATCACTGATCACCCTTTGCCTGTAAAGTAAGATAATTCATGCATCAGATGAGCATATAAAAAGTCGGTCTGACCGACCTCTTAATAACAAGATGCTAGATCTTGTTATTAAGAGGTCGGTCAGTTTAATGTCACCGCCTCTGCGCCTTATCTCTCTCCGGTCGTGTCGTCATTCGTTTATCCGTCCCATCAGGCTATGAGAGTAAAAAGAAGAGTGAGTGCACCTGTGTCTACGCAAACGGTTGTGCACTATAATACATCCTGCGCACTTGCTTATCTCTTGTAGATCGGCCGCTGTGACCAGAATTGATCGGGTGGACATTATTATTAATTTGGAAGAACAAAATACAAACTATGGAAAAAGCCTATGCTTTAATACTCGACCACGTAATATACCTACCTTAAATACAGCATCATATATGATGAAATTCCTACTATCCAGAGATATTTTAAGTATGGAATCCGTAAAGTAGAAATGTATGCAGCAAAATAAAATAATATTTGTAAAAAAATCATATAGTTAAACTTTAACATACAATTATATAATTATAAAATTATGCTTCTTTCTAATAAATTAACGAGTTTCGCTCAGATAATATACATATGCGTGCTATATGTATAATGAAAATATGTAGTTAAAATCATGTAAGACTTAAAAGTGAAACACATACAGTAATTATTATCTTCTATCAATTATTTACTGTGCATTTATTATTATCGAAATCCGGAATGATTAGTTTCTTATTCGTATAAATAAGGCAGCTTCTCTTATATGTTTATATATGCATCTCACTTACATAATATTGAATATGCGTAACTCATTATCGAGCTAACAATGTTACAAAGCAAATATAAACAATTTGTTTTAAGTTAACTCACAACAAAGCTTTTACATATATCATTGATTATACTGGCCAGTAAAGAGTAATTTATTATACCGGCGAATACATAAAAGATTTCAACTAAAATAAATTCAGCTGTACTAAAATTTTGGTTGAAAAATGTCTCTTGTTTCGCATTTATTACATTGCATTGCCAAATTCAAGTTTACTATTGTAAGCTCACAAAGCACCATTGTAATATATTACAGTGATCTCCTTACTTTTGCGCCAAATTTTATGATGTTGTCATACAATAAAAACAATCTAGCGTGAGAGTTATGAAATGTAGAAATGGAACGATATTGAAATGTGTACATTAAATTAAAATCTTATTAACTCGCGGTTACACCGATAGACATTTTATTTTAAAACTCTCGTATATTTATATCTCATGTATTTTTGTGTATTTAAAAACATTTTCAAAAATTTAAGCAAAATTGCTTAAATTTTTCAAATTATTATATCGTATTAAACCACCGCCACCGCCTGAATGTTGAAAATTTTGACAGTTTAGGTGTTGACTTATCCTTCTCATAAGTCTTTCATGGCGGTTATGTTGCTGCGAAATAATATGTTCTGATTAGAAACTATGCATATCTATTATGCTAATCGACTCAGCCGTAACAATACATAACTATTGATACTCAGTATTTGGTACTGACGTTAGCGATGGTAAATCTTCATGGACTGGCATTCTCTGGGAACAATCCCTTGAACTGAAACACAGAACTGTTTGCACGTAACTGCTCTGAGGAATAATTGACAGTGCTGCGGTTGCTGCAGTGAAATTGGCGGAATCTTAAAAAATCCCTACGACCATACGGTCATTTATCGAAATTACAATTAAAATATCAATGATAATATAAAAGCTTAGTATCATAAGTTATTGTTTGTCTGATACAATATTAACATATGTTAGTTATATACTATATTAACATATTTGCTAACAAATATTTTGTACATGATTATTTTCTATCAGATATAAGGTTTGAGATAAAAATTAATTAAAATAATGTAAAGATAAGTAAGGTAAAGATTCGACGTACTGAAAATACGTGCGTTGATTTCGTTTTTATTGAAAATCTGAACTATCGACATGTTTGTAAAGTGTTCTGTAAATATTTTGCTTTACTCGATGAATTGGATAAATCGGAGGAAAAACTTTCTAGCAATTTCCATGTTAAAAAAATGCTCTTTTGTTTCAGGTGCAACGCCATTTTGGCGTATAACAATAAAGTTTCCCAACATTTTTACAGCAGGTGAGGTTCAGAACATTTTTTCTCTTTCCATTATATCGGCGTTTAGTCACAAACAGCTATTCTGAGAAGAGTTGAATAAAACTAATTTAAGCTCGGAGCTGCTATTTGTGATCACACATAGCTGTTGGCATGGTGATCACTTAAACCACAATCCACTCAAAGTCAAAGTCAAAATTCTTTATTCAAAATTGGATTGGTAAACAAGCACTCTTTGACCTCTATTGATACTGCCTGTTCGGAAAAAAATGTCTCGGTCCTGAGAAGAACAGGCGAAAGAAACTCAGCGGGAATTGACTCTCTCTGTTTTTAAAAAAAATAATTATGTTTGCCATTTTCTTAATTTGAATCTTGATATATCCTGGCGGGGATCACACCATTCCCATCTATCTTCAATAAAATCATAACCTTATATACATTGCCCATAAAAAGAATTACTGACTCGTAAACGAGTCGTAGGTAAAACAAATTTGTCTTTGTGTCTAGTATTTATGCTATGCATGTCACGCTAACTGGGAAAATCATTAATATTTTTGTGTACGTACATAACATTTTCTCACACATATTGAGAAGCGACAGTCACACTTCCTAAAAAATAATGCGAGCAAGTCGTGCGTCTGATGTCAGCACGCAACTCATAACAACGTAATGTCTCTCAGAACTTGCTTGGTCCACTTCCAGAGGAATCCAAATGTTACATCTCGACCACCAGCAATTGCACCGAAAAACCTTCTTCGCTACCTTCAAACCGGAACGCAGTGGTGCTGGCAATGCAGTGAGACTCAGCAAAAGGGTCACAAGTTACAAAACCCAACCGAAAACTATGATTGACCATCGAATTCACTTTGCCATTTGAGACACTGCTACCAGTACATAGAAAATAAAAAGCTTGTCTCAATAATTCATACAAATCATCAAATTTTACTATTACATAATGTTCAGTTCGTAATGTTAAAATAGGTTTTTTTAATATATACCTATACTTAAATATGAGTTCGTCTAAAAGTTAAAAAAAAAATACTTCGGTTTAAGAATTTTACGTCTATACTTCGGTTGTTAACAATATTATGTCATCGAATAAAATACGAACATCCGTACAATTCCTTTCTATTTAACTCCGTATCTTTGGTCGTATATCTAATTATACCTTAGATACATAATTTCAAGAAACTTGTCACAACATATACATATATTTATTTATCGTTATGTGTTCTTAAGTAAATATGCCGTACTTACTTTTTCATTTCACCCATAGAAGATGAGTCTTCGCCTCATAAGCTAACTGTAAAATAAGCCAACGAACATTATTTCGGATTCGTTATACTTTAGTATTGGAGCAATTTATTAATCTAAAACGTCATTTGCTCAAACAAGCCCAATAGAGCATCGTGATTAGTGTGCCGGGCGTTGATAAGACGGGTACGAATGCCGGATGTATAGTCGTTTCGCTTCACGATGACGCCAATTACTAGCAAACTTAGGGAAGCGCAAATATCACAGACATCTGCGAACAGTCCGACACAAATATGTCGTGTATGGTTCGAAAAATATTTACATTTCAAATTGTGAATGAAATTGTATAAGCAAGATTTTTAATACACAATTGTTTTAATTACTATATACACACGTTGTTTGGAACATTGACTGTTCTCAGCAAAGTGTTGTTGTTTTTTAACATATCAATTACGCAGCTTCGAAGCCCATTTATAAGGTAAACTAAATATAAAACATTAACATAGAAACGGTCGCTTGCTTTTTCTATAGTTATAGTTTAATTTTAATTTATAACTGATAATCTTAGAGGTTGAACAAATATATAAGTGCGCGGTCAAATTGGTAAGATCACAATCGGCAAAAAAAATATTGTGCAGTGCTTTATTTCAAATGCTAAAGTTTGCTTAACGATTAATAAATTACCCTTTAATATCGACTGGTCCATTAGTGTAGTGGATAGTGACCCAGGTTACAGTGCCTGAATGTAATTGATGTCTAGGCGTTAATATCTATAGAAATATTCATTTAAAATATATATGTGTGTCTATCATTTGTCTGGTTACCATAATGTCGGCTATGCCAAGTTTGGGATCAGAAAGTTTTGTGTGAGGTGGGCCTTAACATTACATATCTATTTATATACAACATATTCTTTTTATGCATACATAAACATATATATTTACATTATATACATATTTGTGATAGAATTTCTTTAACTATACTGGATGGCGGCGTGAAATCGACCCTATTAACTATTAATAAGTCACGCGAGAAATACAATAGTGTCTCTCAGTCTATTTTACGATTTCTCTTCCTGGCACCACAGATTTGAATCACCAACCCAACCTATCAAGGTTACCACTACTAATCACTACTTATCATTATAACCAAAATAAGAAAAAATATTTCTTTTTTCATTGGTTGTATCTATATATGTATGTATAGTTGGAAAAATACATACATATACATATGTACGTATTTCCACTGATTTGGTTTGAGTGATAATGTTTAAAAAAATATAAGATCAGCTGTTTTCACAGTTTGGAACTTAGACCGAAATATTTGGCATCTCCTCATCTTTTAGTAAAAACTATGATGAAACGTTTAATAAAATTCCTTAATTATTTTTCTACCCAATTCTCCGATATAAAACGTAGAATTTTGTTTTCCTAAAGTTATTGAATAAAACTAAAAATTTTACTATAATTTTTATACAAAACGTAACGTAATTAGCGTTTGAACGCTATCAATTTTCAATATAATTTGTTAAATACGTCGTTGGAACGTCACAAGAATTTCACATATAAATAGAACTGCTGCACTGCTGAAAGATCCAAGAGAAGAGAATTGGAATCTATAAGTGTCATTCGTTACAAATGTATTGATTTTATTATCACAAAACATTCACTGCCTGCATTTATACTATTAATATCAAACAAATGATACGTCAAATGGACGTCACGTTCAAAAACTAATATTGCGTTAAAATTAAAAAAAGGTATATCAAAAAAAATAATACCGTCGGCGATCGCTAATATGTTTTAATTCATTTAACTTTGTATTTGTTGTTTTACGTAAAAGTATACATGAGAGGGTGGCCTTAATTATGTATTCTAATATAGGTACCCTCGCCGCCTGTCCATACTAACCTAGTAATGAACCTCATCCTCGTACAGAGCTACTGAGCTCTGGAGCATTTAACTACATTGTCATAGTATAAACTACATTGTCAAAGTATAAATTAGGGCATTTATTAACTTACCAGGCACAATTTTTAGTTTATTATATTCAGTAGAAAGTAATAAGTAATTGTTAAATGTTTTGCTGTTTAAATATAAAATAATTTTGTAGCATTCGATAAATTAAAAAATAAATTAAACTATCGTCTGTATATTAAGTGTATATGTATAAAAATACAAATTAGTGCCGATCGTACTGCACCTTTCTAAACAATTACTGTAAATGTTACAAGTAGCGTTTAAAATCAGGATTTTCAGATGTACATAACTGAATGGAAATAATCAACTGCAAATAAACAAATTTTGAACCAAATTTGCCGTGACATTGCGTGAATGACAATAAGGAAAGGTACCCGATAACGTTAAATTATAATATTCTCACGTTTAAATTAAAATACAGGATGTAAAGTTTATGGTTAGTGATACACATAACTATAATATGTGGTGATTCTATTCTATTGACTTTACAAAAATTGTTATTGATCGAAATAAATCGTGTTGAAACAAAAAATGCGAAATTTCTGTACGATTTCTTAAGTTGAACGTATTTAAGTCTCTATAAAAAAATAAACTTCGGGCCAGAGGTTGAATATCTTCTTGGAATTCATAAAAATAAAACTTCGCAAATATGAAACAACTTCAAATGACATGTGTGTCAATCTTTTATTTCATCCGTTTTAATTAAAATGAAGTGATTACGAGCTCAGTGATTTTATCAGTTTCACAACAATTCAAAATTAACCTTTCATTAACGTTTCTGAACACCTGTACATATTCCTGAAGTTTTCCGAAAATGCAACAGGGAGTTTTAAAATACGAGAACAATTTAAAATTCGTGTTTGATGTGCAAATTCAGTTTTTACTAGTTGCTGCGTTTACACTCTCAACAGTTCTCTTTGTTATATGGTAATTCATTTTGTCATATATCGCTCTAAAAGGATAAAATATTTTCCCCCATTATGATCCATTTACCACATAGGCTTTACCTGGTAACAACCTAATTACTAACTGGTTGTCTAATATCCGATAAGGTAATTATTTAGTATCGCGCCGCCGTAAATTTAGGTTGATTTTTACAGATGCTTTATGACTTTGGCGAATGAACTTTTTGACCGTAAAAATGTGTATATACCTAACCTAACCCACCGAATATTCATGTTCGCAAGCCATAACGAAGTTATAAAAAATTCACCCCCGTTGTGGGTGGTGACGCGATGCTAAATAATCACCTCTGATAGTTTTTATCAACAAAAAAAAAATACCGAAAATAATTGATATTTCAATATAACTTCAATTGCAGTTGCAAAATAATTTACGCATGTAAATTTCACTTTGTAAGCAAAGAGTTTTCACAAAATGATTGTCGGTTGATGGTTCAGCGATTTATTGAAAAGGTCCATTCACACTGTAAAATCCGTATTACAGTAAACGATAATCCCCTCCATAGGCTAATTAAGTTTAAGCGCTAAGTACGGTGTTTAAAATTTTTGCTTAAATTTCTTCTGATTCAAATTCGACAGTAACTTAGTAAAACTACTGTCAAAACAAATCATACGAGACATTAACCACCATTATGGTTTTTGTTCATGTTTTAATTTTGTCTTACTTCTGTCTTTTAATGTATTTACTTCCACGGGGCTGACTAGATGTTGCCAGCGGGAAGCAATAGACCAGAGATTCCCAAACTTTTTTCTCATAGACAGCTTCCCTCTCCGAACCTCAAAAAAGTATATATAAATTCATCGAAACATATTGAGGGGTGGCGTATCGCCAACCCAACACCGACTAGCCATTGC
>DWHO01005661.1:0-10180 GCA_018247575.1 Eurytides lysithous rurik | reverse complement strand
TTTCTAGTATTTATGCTATGCACGTCACACTTCTTGGGAAAATCATTAATATTTTTGTGGACGTACATAACATTTTCGAACGAAGTATCCATATTTATGGTTACGAAACTTTTCTTGAGTGAGAAAAGACTAATGATCAGTGCTATTGGTAACAATAATTTGTGTGAAATGAAAAAAAAACCTGAAATAATTAATATCAAACTTTGCTCTAATAACACAAATTTAAGACTATGCATAAATATAATATAAAATAAATTTAATTTTTCCGGCTATAGTTTTATCTTTTACTGCAGTTCTATTTTTAAATTTTGTTTTTTTTTTTAAGATTAATGGACAGTCTCGACATTTGCATTCAGTTTAATCTAAAAAGTTTGCACACTTATCAAATGTATTAGTTCAAAAGTAATCCCGAACTTTGATGCAGTTTATGAGTCCATCAGTGTACATACATACAACTTGTAAATAACTTAACTGTTTTGTTGTTTGATTTTTGTTTGATTCATTGAGATGTATATACGATTACAAAATATATGAATATATTAATTGCATTGCAGCATCACGAGCGCTTATTGGCCGTTACGCCGACGCAGAGGCATTGGCTGGTCGGATTCAGGTAGTGGACCTGACGACGACTCCGATGATTCCCACTCGGTTGCCAGTTCGCCCCCCGATAATAGATCTAACGGTTCGCCATACGACAGCACCTCCGCCAGCGATGCTACTTCGCTCGACGACGACCTCTCAAATGGTACAACGGAATCAGAGAACGCAGGTTAGTAGCCGACAAACTGATAATAAAAAAAACTAAACCATGGGACCTTGGCATCTCCGCGGGTCCAGTGATCCGATATGGCTTTACAGAACCGCATAGGCTAAAAGAAACAACGCCAGTCTATGGAATGGAAAAAGATATTGGCTACCACTTACCCACCTCCTGCTTGCAATATGAAAAATATATAATGAACAGTTGTGCTTTATAGAGGTTTCAAAATTTGCTTTTTATAAAAAAAGATTTAAATTTTATGGAAATTTATACATGACTTCAAAAATCCATTTTTACATGCTTGGCACGATCATCAGGGCGAGGAAGGCCTTGTTGCTAAGGCCGATCCACAAAGTCGGTGGTAACTTCCTGTGCATTTTGCACATCGCACAAAATCGATGCGTGACAAAAATTCGCCTCATAATGCACACCTCGGCATAGTTTAATCTATTGATTTATTCTGTGTCCCGATTCACGTAACAAAACTTCGATAGAATCGATAGATAATAGTAACTTATTTGAAGGAACGATCCTATAAACGTTTACACGCAGTGACGTTTGGCCATATTAATTTAAACAAATTGAATGTCAATCGCTGTTTCATCGGTATTCTTGACGTTTGTTTCAATCGGTCGTCAATGGCAAAATGTCAAATTTAGCTATCGAGAAGTCGTTGGGCATAAGTTTATTTTTATCGAACGTATTCGGCTTCGATCACATTTTAAGTAGCAAAAATTAAACCTTCACATGAATTTAAGTCTTTTTTTTGTGTTAAATATGACTAATAGATTAGATAGGTTCAAGAAATGCTGAAATTGAAAAGCAATGCGCAAAAAAATAGGTGACCCATTTAAAATGAGCGAAAAAATTTATAGGCTCTCAAAAAGTTTAGTTGGTCTTTAATTGATAATATATTCGAGGCAATACTGTAGGATCATGGGAGTGATGTCGTAACGATACAAATAAATGCATTTCTTACTACTTATTTTACGTTTTTTTTTTTAAACTATTCCTAATAAATTTCATTTAATTTAAATATATTTTTATGATTCTATTATCTTTTCTGTTTTTATGAAAATATTGAAACGCTAGATGTGTTGATGAAACTCATGTTAAGATTGATTATCCCTCTATCAAAGATTTTTTTTAACAGAAATGACTATCAATCATTGAATGTCATATAAGGACATGTAAGAATCATCTATACTATATAGTTGTAAATTTTTAACTGCTAACTTACTACATTTTAAACGCTTTTTTTAATAACTACCTAAGTTTGTCTCTCATTTCCAGAATCATATTGTTACCTCCTTTTTTTTAAGGACTCTGACTTATTATTTCGAGGACAAGCATTCATTAACCTTGTTGCAGTTGCACTTGTTGTTCTTTAAAAATATTTTTACACCCTACTACGATTATATAATTTAAGCCTTAACTCTGTATCTGTGAATAAAGTTCACACCATTTGTTATAAATATATTTTGTAGTCATTTTATATAAAGTGTCACTTTATCATATTACATTTTTCTGTATTTCTAAAAGAGGTCCTTTTCTTCATTTTTTTCCACTTTTTTTATTTATTGATATTAGTGCTCTGTTTAATTTTTCTACAATCATGTAATTGGTAATATGTATCTAAAGATTTAAACATTAAATTAGCACATAGTATCCTTATACTAAGTGTAGCAGTTGACAATTATATCTAAATACAATTCATTTATATGGGTTGTGCTTTTGAATTTTCTTTAAGCAAGTTTCTTGCCTGTAAGATTAAATATTATTGTATAAAATTTATTTTTGCATTGTTCTTATCCAGACACTTATTGTAGAACTTAAAACAAATATCTGATAGGCTATCAACACTTGTGATTGCCGAATAATCACTATATAAGCACTAACGGGGCTACACACTCATTGACCTAATACCTACTTTTTTCAGCCAAAACCAACACTTGAAACATTCAATAACGAAAAAACCTAGGCAATATCATGAAATAGGTAATAAAAAGAAGGCTGTACAATTTTTTTTCTATATATAATGAAAACTTGGGTTGAATTATCGATTTACCATTTTTATTAGTATAGAGCAATGTTTTTCTGAACAGGTAGTAGAATCATTAGACGTTAAAAAGTGATTGTAAACCAATCAAATTTTGAATAAAGAATCTAGACTTTGAGTAGTAGTTTTTGTTGATGGCAATATTAAATTGTTTATGTTTCTTGGCATCAGGATATCGTTGATATGTAGTTTCGATTAAGTTAACATGCGATCGAAACAGTAGGAGAATACGAAAACTAAAGACTACAATTTAGCAACATACACAATGTTGTTAAATTGTTTAACTAGGAGCAACAGCTGTTAAAAATCCTTTGATTGGTCGATTTTTATTTCGGTGGAACGTAAGAAGAAAAAATACTTCCGTTTATCGACTTCTTGCAGGAGGAATCGTACCCGGCATCCCAGGCTCGTACTACGGAGGCTACGGGCGCTGCTACAAGTGCGGTGCACGCGGCCACTGGGCCCCCGGTTGCCCCAACACATAATCAATGAAATACCACGACACTATTGAAATATGGTATACAATAATCATTTAATATATTTAATATTATTTCGTGAATATATGTCAATAAATAATAAAATAACCGAGAGCCTTTTTTCCCCCTTCCAATACTAATTATCTGCCTACCCAACTTCTTTTATTTTGCAACTTGCAATTGAGCTACATTCGTATCGTGATAATCAACGACACGTTAAAACGAAAGCGAATACGTTTTTATGTTCAATGCAGTATTTTAATTAGTATTTTTAAAGATAAGCCAAGTCTATTCCAGGATTCCGAAAAAAAACGTCAGGTGTCATCCATACAGCACTAAACTAGTTCAAAAAAAGATCACAAATCATCTGCATCTCACCATGCTTTAAAAACTTTCAAGCTATACCAGAACGACGCAAGGTATTACGGCAATAATAAGAAATACTTGAATCGGCTAAACTAATTCTTTTACGATATAACCAAGCTGTTAAAGGGCAATTATAAAATAATTACCAACAAAATTCCAATTTCATAATTGTCATCAATAATATCACAAAGTTGAATGATTTATTACTATCATCCCTTTCTTACTTGTAAAACTGCTCTGCTAAAGTTCAAATTTGAGCGTATTTTAGTTGTTTGAAAAGTGTACTCCGCTAAGAGCAAACTATTCTGCAATTTCAAGTAATAAAAATAATTATGCATTTTTGTATCAAACTTATGGATAAGAACCGGCGCCTGAATACCATCAGGCTTATGGGCAACGTGTCGCTTACCGGTGTAAGAGTACAGCTACTAAGTATTTTAGTAAACTTAACAGCTCAAACCTGCTTGAAGTTGAACTCATGCTTGTGTTATATGTCTCTATGCTCAGTGATTTCTCTACAAATATTGTCCATCCGATCAGGAAAGTTATACTTGCACATTACTGCTTTAATTAATTCTACCTTCTTAAACTAAAAAAGTTGACAAATATGAGTCTTCTATATTAAGGAAGCAGAAACTTAGACTTACTTTTACATTCGATTCTGTGACGAGGACATAATACTAAAAAAACTAAATAGACTTCGAAAACAACAAATTTAATAATATTACACCTCATTGAAACATATTAAAGAGAAGAAATAACTTTAGTGAATTACAATATATTAGATACAAATGCATTGTGCAAGAGTCCTTCAAATAAAATACTTGAATGAAAATATAATATTATATACTAATCCACCTATACGATAAAATTTACTCGATACACCTAACAACAACACCCATAAATAAAGTGAAATGTACTCATTGAGAAGTCCAACACGTAGGTAACATGTTACATTAAAATAATACATTTTTGTCCTAACAATATTAACTATGAAATTTGACAGTGCAGATACCCGGTACAGCATTAGTACCTACCTACAAAAAGAATTTGAATATTTTTTGAAAACCATTGCAAGTACGCAACACGAGTTGCTTTCACTAATTAGCGAAACTGGAAAATGCGCAAATTTACCAAAAAATATTTGTAGTTTAAAAGCAATATGTGCTTAAAAGACATATAATACAAGAAATTAGCAACTAATTATAACTTGCATCATACAAGAAATTTATAATAACTACAATTATAGTTATGATAAATTTCTTGTATGATTTAATATAAGAAATTTCTTATACTGTCCAACTAGTGCTATATAACTTGTAAAAATGAAATAAAATTGATGTATTTTGTTTTATAAATAAAAATGCTCTAATTTAATACTCTTTTGCACAAATTATACTCTACAATGAAAATCATATTTTCTTTCCGTTAAATAATTATAGATAAATATTAAAAGAAGTAGTCCAACAATTAAGTAATGTTCAAATACATGGTTAGGAATATTATACGCTGTTACTTTTATCCAAAAATAATGTATTAATAATGACCTTAATATCTATATAACAAGACAGAATCTAAAAGATACAACAAACAAAAATACACAAACTATTGTTTTGAGCAGTCACCAAAAATATTGTCATATATATGACATAGGTATACACCTGATGGAATATTACATACGAAGGGATAGGAAGAATAATGATATAAACACGAATGAATACAACTGTAAACAGAATGAAAGATTAAAATATTTCTCATTCTTATCAGAGCATATACCGATTGCAAACCTCACTTCCTAATTGCTTTGTTAAATCTCAACCTTTTTGATATTTATTTTCGAGTGTTTTATCAAAAACTTATTAAAACGTTTTTATATTGTTGTCAAAACAGCAGCTTAATTTTGCTTCGCTACAAAACTTATGTGGTGGTGGTAAAGGAATTCCGCGTCAGCGTTATTTGATATCTTTCCTTTCAATACATAATCCACATCCATCTATGTCAATTGATTTGAACGAAGAGGCAATATAATAAAGGTTTAAAAAAGTACGAAATCATATTTTTTGCTTCCCATGTGTAGTTTTGAACGAAATTATATCAATTAAATTTTCTTACTGTTACTATGGATTCGAACTTAAAAAAAATTACATGATCGTGTTTTATGGTATATTGCATGAAAAATGTGTACTAAACATATTTGACAAAAACAAAACAAATCTCTGTATACTGTCACGAATTAGATATTTAAACATGTGTTTAGTGAAACATGTTTCGTCAGTACAAAGCCACAATAGCTAAGTGTAACTAATAGTATCCTGTATTACGTAAACTATGAATGTTATAATTAATATATAATAAATACCAAATTGCGTCAATAAGGAACAATTCTTAGCTGTATTCAAAATATGACTGTACTGGTAGCAGTAATGGTAGAAAAAATTCTAGTTCCCTTGTTTTGAAATAAAAAAAACCCAATGAATACATTTTTGAGTCTAATTTTACAGTAGGTACAATATTTGAGAATGTTCTACGGTAAAACATTTTTGGTTATACTGAAGGGAATGTGGGATTATATATCTCATATCAGGATCACAATTACAAACACATCTAAACTATTAAACTAAGTGCCACATTTAAAGTATCTTATATTTTGAATCTAAGCTCAAAACCTTATAATAGAAGCTATTCACACACAATATCGCATTGTAGCAATAATTTAAGGATATATTAAATCATAGTGCACAAATAAAACTTTTAATAGATAAGGCTCAGTTTTTGGATCAGCAACAATTTTTACATACATGTATTTTCTCTTTATGTAACAGCATATCATGTAAGTTAAAAAATAAATTAGTCTAAACCTAAAAAAAAATTTATAACTACATATTTTGTAAATTTATCTAACTATGAAAATGAAAACTAGATCTAATTATCCTTCTTATTTCCAGGTTCAGATTCAGGTTGACCTTCCGAAATAGCCAAATTGCCATTTTCAGATTTTTTTTTCTGCTGTTCCATTTCACCAGAAAAGCCAAACTCATTAACACGCTTATGGTCGACTTTGTAAATCCAGCGCTGGTATAAAAATATGAAGAACACAATATCTGAAACAAAATTATATTATTAGTTTAAATAAACAAGAACAACAAGTTATAATACATACAATGATACTAACCATCTCTGAAACAACCCAGACGATACATAGTTGGCATTTTAATAACAAATGCAAATATATCATCAATGAATGTGTTAAGAAATTTGTATGTCATCATACGCCAAGGTAAATGAGCCACTGATTTTAATTTGTAGTTAATGAATAACTGTGGGGTCATCATTATAAATCCGAAGGTTAATAAATAGCCATACATCATGTTAAGAACGAAAGAATACCATCCTTTGTGTTCCAAATACAATAAAGAATAGACTCCATATCCAATTAGTAATGGGAAGCAAGCCCAGCTAAGATATCTGAAAGCTAATATGTCATATTCTCTAGTACTTGATTCTACATAAGAACCTTTATCTTTAAAAGTTAATGTAGGAATGCCAAATATGCGTTTCTCCCTGTTTAATTTAACATCCATAACTTTGTTTATTTTCCAAATTTCAATCATCAAGCCAATGAAGCAAGAAATTCTGACCATGACATTTGTCTCATTATCAAGGACATAAAGCAAAACTACTGTAGATTGAAACACATTAAAAAATACTGATCTGACTGATAAACCTTCCAGAGATTGTCTGTTATTCCAGAATTGAATATCATTTTTGAAAGCTAGTAACTCAAAAATGGAATGGAGAACAGAGACAGATATTGTCAATGCCAGTAAGTAAGGTGATGTGTCCAAAAGTAATTCCTTCACAGTATCTTGTTCTTCATCTTGTTCCTCTGCTCCTAATGCTGAGAAGACACTTAACTTATCCCTCATTGCCTGAGCAGTATACAATTGCCACTTGAACAGACTTAAAGGTTGATAAGTCAACTGAAGCTGCAGACTAGTTGTGCTTTTATTTATAGGAACATAATCACGCATCATATTCCAATAATCATTCAAAAACACAGCCGGCTTGTAAGTTTTACCATCTGGCAAAAAGTAAATGAATTCATCTAGTGGTGGTGGTACACTGCCCTGCATCCAATTAGTTTGATCAGTTACAAGATTAATTGTTAAATTGGGATGCCAGTGAGATACTACTTCCTCTTTCAATGTCTCAGCTTTTATTATTTCCTCTTCTGATTTTTCCGTCTGACCAGTTAATAGGTTATGTGTTTTTAGATATCGCAACTTTTTGTACTTATTCAACATCTTCTTGCCATATGTAATGTAAGAACCCGCAAAGTTATTTTTATCTTTAGGATTTGGTGATTTTCCTGATTGTACTATGTAGGTGTGCAGATAAATAGATCCATTGTTTAAAAGTCCCTTTGATGGCACAATTTCAGTTGTAAATGTGAATGTCCCATCACCATAAAGTCCACCATTCCAGTCACCATAGACTAGGCCAGTCTGCTTCCATACAAATTGTGAGTCTTCAAAATTGTCCAAAAATTCTTTTTCTGATATATAACAATACATATCCAATACTGTTCCATTAGAAAACATGTTAATTGCTGGCACTCGAGTTGTACCAGCAGAATTTTGGACATCAACTTTAGGTGGTGAAGATTGACGGAACATGGAGGTTATAAAATAAACAACTAAAGCTCTAATGATAAGAGATTTAGTGATAGCAAAAAAGGACTCCATTTTAGTAGGTTGCATGCGACGCCTCTGTTCATCTACTTGCGCATTGAACTGAAATATTACACAATTTAATAATTATAACTTTTTTACAACATTTAATGATAAGACGAGCAAGTAGAATACTCATTGTAAGCAACACACTAGCCTGTAAAAACACAACACAAGATATAATTCCAAACATAAACTAAATGAATTAAAAAATATTGGTTGGAGCTGGAAATACTGTCAATGCTGTTGGACTTCTTCCCCAGATAAATTGCAATTTTTTTTTTCCAAGACTTCATATAAACATCCCAATTTATAGATTGTGCAACACTTTATAAATTCAAGTTACATAAAAATTCTTGGTATTATCAATTTACTGTAAAAACTGTGCTAATTTAACATATTAAAATAGCTTCATGTATAGAAATACTCAAAATTCAAGTTATCTACCTATAATTAATATAAACACTACTAAGGCAATTTTTTCAGATTGTAATTTAATTCACATGTTACATTATTTTCCACACCTATGGCAATTAAAAAAATAAGTGATATTGCTTTATGTATGTGTGCAGTCAAGCCTGTCTTTGTGCAGAAGATAGAATTGAGTGTATTTTTGAAGTTATGAATATGATTTTCAATTAAAAGAAGTTTAATTTAATAGTTTTAATTACATATTTATGCCTAAAAATGAATAAACACTAATATTTATGTATGGTTTGTAGGGAACCCCAGGTTTACATAGCCTAGTGTAACCTAACCTATAATATTATATTTATTTATTTAATTAGAAAAGAACTGGTGAATATATGTTTTTATTCTACTTCATTATAAGGTTTTGCTTTAAAATGCATAATGGTTTATTAACTGTTGTTCCTAATTTAAGAAGAATGTTAAAAAGGAACTGTCCTTTTCTAATTCTGACTGATAAGACATGTACCATGTATGTTTATTGTAATACATTTAAGACTTTAATATAGTTATCGAGTATTATTATTGAGCAATTTTAAAATAAATTCTGGAGCACAGAAATAGTGATGGGCCTTAAAATAGGAAATTAATGTTATTTTAATTTAGCAGTAACAAAGTTAAACCCATACAGGTTTTTATTTTTACAATACTTACATCAATTTCTCCATTATTTGACGCATTTGATTCTTCAATGTTACTGTTATCGTTAGGATCCAACCTATTCTCTCGTGTACCATCCGAAGATGTTTCCTCTCCCACACCAGGCATTTTCAAATTTACTAAATTTTTTTCTCTCTACAATAATGACATTCACGAACAAGTGATGACATACAAAATTTATGAAGTATAATTATTTTATTAGCAAATAATTTCTACCACATACTATCACACAAGTTGATAACGGCAAAATGGGATGGATGACGGGATAGATAAATGATGATAAGAGTTGCCATTTTTAAAAATGTTATACGATGTATGAGTAACATCAAGTGAATTGGCTTGCCCTTCCTAACTTACGCAAACGCCATGTACTTAAAGGAGATAGACATATCCCACATCGCGTCTCATGAAGCGTGAAATAATAACATGGTTCCGCTTTATTACAATTTGATAACCAGTGTTTTAGAATTAATTTTGTGACCGCCTATTCTATCCATGATTTTAAAATATATATAGGAAGTCATATTATGACCTTTTAGAAAAATAAGCCAAATGTGGTTTAATAATGCTGTGCAGTCACTATTACACCTAATTCTGTTTTTACACGGTTTTGATATAACACGGTTTGAAAATAAAATATTTTTAATTTTTTTACACG
>DWHO01005660.1:0-10180 GCA_018247575.1 Eurytides lysithous rurik | reverse complement strand
CCTCTTCTGCAGTACGAAAATCGTATTTATAGCAGCTGCATTACCCCACAGTAGTATACCATAAGACATAATACTAAGTGAAATCATAATGAAATTTCTGAGGCAACCTTAACCTTTTCAGGACCACATGAAAAGCACCAGCTTTCAGATATAATAAGAATCATAAAAAATCGGTACACCCAGTAAAAAGTCATGCGGTAACACTAATAAAAAATAAATACAGTCGAACTGAGAACCACCTCCTTTTTTGAAGTCGGTTAAAAAGGAGAACACAGTTTTCTGATCATATATATTATATAGATATTTATTTTTATTTATTTAGAACAAAACACTGCCCTTATTGTAAGACATAAATACCTTGTGTTACAAGGGCGTTTTACATACATAAATCCTACGCAGACAAACGCCCACATCCGAAACAAATATTTGTAGTTCGTACAAATATTTACCACGGGTGGGAATCGACCCCACGAACTACGACGCCGAAGCCAATAGCTTAGAATCTGCGCCAAACGATTATATATACATATATGACACTTAAATTTTAACGGCGGCATAGTGTCGGTCATGTAAACAGTCCTCTGACAGGGGTTGTTCACGTGGGTTACTGTAAGTACTGATTAGTGAAGCAGAAGCACTGCGTAATGAATTATGGATTCGACTGTACTATACATCATTCGTTACGTAAAACGGGACGCAAGGGGGCGATGCGAGCGGATCGCGGACCGTTTCGCGCAACCGAACGCCCGAGATACGCAATCGTGCGTATCAACCGACGCGCGGATGTTACCCGCCCCGCATTTTGTAACGTACAGTCGCGAAGAAATGCCTCCAACATTTCTCAGAAATGTACAGTCACGAAGAAATGCGCTGAACGTCATCGCGTGGAAGCGTATTGAAATACGCTATACAGAAAAACGAACTGATTGTTACAATCTATACATTCGTGAAAAAATGCTTACGAAATGTTAGCCGATCGTGCTGTACGCGTACAGTCATGTAGGCAATTGGACTTCGTTTGCATCCCTCTATGCGTGTTAACAGTGTACAATCGCGGAGACACGTGTTAATGTTAACGGGCCATCTCGACCAGCGTCTTCCATTTTTTACAAAACGCCGTAATACCATTATTTCAATCGGCATTCTAAGTTCGCCTGGACCCACGTTAAAGAACATTGGCGCGTTAGAAACGCCATACGAATGTAACTAATGCGACTCGTTCCGCGGATGTAAGACACTTTCTTGACCAATAACGTTTTGCGTTTGCGTAAACCAAGACATCGCAGGCTATTGACTGCCGTTTGATGTGTGGCGTTTAAGTTACAAACGAGAGCGGATTAGAATCAAGATAGCACTACTGGTAATGAAATGTTTATTTATATTTACGCGAGTATTACACGGTATGATGTAAATTACTTTAGGAATTTTCTTACGTTTTCATTTATTTGTTCTTTCAACGTTCATAACAGCTTACGCGTTTTTAATTGATGCTTACAATGTTTGAAACACTTAATTCGTTCGTGATCCGTCCAGCCCGTGATCTGATGATTGTTTAATGATTTTAAACCATGATTGTTCTGACAGATTAGGATAGAACGCCAAGTTAAATCAGGCTTCAGCGAGTGTTTAAAAGAGAATACAGGTCTTATAAACGATTCATCCAACGTTAAAGATTTTCCATCGGCTATACATATATTTTCTTTTAATATGGAGCCTCATTAGACAGCACCCATCACAATCCGATACCGATCTTTAAAATGGTGGGCCCTCGTTAATTCATTGAATGTCAACAAAAACGACAAAATTATTTCGGTAGACATCTACTTTATATCATTCATATAAAAATGTCTAGTGTGTTATGTTTTATTAATATTCGGGGGAAATCAAAACACAAAGTCAAAATGGGTTAATTGTAATATATATATAATATATTATTTTCACTCAAGACGAATGTGATACAATAATCATATTCAACTTGAGTGGAAATCTCGCTTCTTTTTTTTAGCTTCAAGTAAGGTAAAAATGGACAGACTAAGACGTTAAACGTCCTAATCTTATGATTAACCAAGTGTTTTTTTATGTTTATTATTAATCTTTGGTCCTATGCAGTTTAAACTAATAGCATTGAAAATCAGTCTGTCAGCTATACAAAAAATTATAAGGTAGATGTTGTACCTGCATGGAGCGAAATACATAGCAAAATTTATTCATTATAAGGTTTGTCTCGGTGAATGCACAACTAAAATACTTGATAATGACAGTCCAATTTGACGTTTTAGTCGCCTACGCCTATAACTTTTTCTCCAGACGTCTCTACGTGTAGAAGCGAGTGAAAAGCAATTAGAACATTAGTCATTACATCCGAGCGTCGATTAGAGAGAGACAACACTAATCAAGCTAATACTAGGTTACTGGTGTTGTCTCTTTCAAGTTTTTTTATGCATATTCAAGATTTAGTCAAATTGAAAGTTATTTTTTTATACAATACAAAACGTCATATTATGGTAACGGTTCACGGTTGTAGAAGACGGTGACAGAGCCATACAGCTTCTGCTGCTGCTGAATGGGCCGGCTCGAACCGGATAAGTAACACGACCTCATAGAAAATCAGCGTGAAGTAGAAGTGTTTGTGCGTTTCGTCGGATGAGTAAGTCAAAGTTAAAGTTAAAGTCAAAATTCTTTATTCAAAATTGGTTCGGTTTACAATTGCTTTTTGACGTCTAATGATTCTACCAGTGAGGTGAACGGTAGCCTACTCCCTTACCTTCTCCTTCCTTTTCCAACCTCGACCTTCCTTTTCGTACTCGCCCTCCCTCCTTAATTAAATTTATAAAAATTATAAATGCGATTGTCCGTGCAAAATGTAAATGTCTTGTGACACAGCAGGGGCAGCCTTACAATTTAATAGAACGTAATAAAGTAAAAGTACAATGTATGAGTGGTGTTAAGGCGTTTTCGGGCCCGCTGAATTCTAATACCGGCTCCTACCTTAAATGTAGATTCTGGTCATAATTTTAAGCGCTGCGCGACAGTAATAGACATCGAAAACCTTTATGTCTATGAAATATCATTAACAAATTTGTGCCTAATAACAAAAATCAACTCCGAAGATATGCTAAGTCAATCAAACTTAACACAAGAGAAGAGGTAAAACTGGAGACAATCGGTCAATTAATTGGTAAAGTTATAATCCATTGTGTGTATTATTAACCTCTTCCCAAACTGATCAGATAGAGCGAAAGGTGTGTTGTTTGTGTTCATTAACTTAATAAATGTGTACCAGGTATCTCTTATCTTCCTGCCATTTAATTTTTCTTTGAAATTTCTGCCAGAACGCAGTCGTTACTTAAAATGACTTAAGGCCGCGCACATTACTCTCGTGCTGTCGGAACACTTGCATATGCATGAATATTGATCAGCCTACAATCAGCTCACTGCACCTCTAATGGTGGCTATTTACTTACGCATTGATTTATCCGGTGGCGCCGCAGTGAAAGCGTCTCTCGGTTTAGGAGCAAACGTTTTCACTTGGAAAGGAAAAGCTGCGGTTATCATGGTTGGATTCAATGTTATTATTTACCGTGAGATGCTGGAATATGATGGAATCGAGGCGCCTGTTCGAGAATTGTATAATAATGTATGGTATATTGTCGGTGTGTTTAATATTCTTATAAGGTGTCCCCTGCCTTTCTAATAAAAATTACAAAAAGATTCCAGTTTAAAGACATTAAACCGGAACACTTCAATGTTTGTATGTTACCGCTTTTCGGTAGTTTATCTAAACATGGTGTGATACTTCCCCAGACAAACAGCCCGAGTCCCACCACCTATCTTCTCTACCTACCACCACAAAAATGCTTAAAACAAGGGCAAAACAAATAATCACTTTAAGATTTTGAAATAATAATAACACTGACTGTTGGGTATTATTTTCATTCTTATATTTGCTTGTTACAATATAATAATATAGTACAAATTTAATATATATTTATCTTTTATGCGAACATGTTTCCCACATCTTACTATACCTTTTCGATTTCAGATGACGCGCCACACTATGCACGGGTTTGCGTGCCTATTGCTGCTCACCGCATTAACATTGGCTGAAAAGGAACAGACAAGATGGTCACGCCAAATCAGTACCTACACCGCGGACATCGGCGACTGGGTTCCCTTACCGGGGCCTGTTGACAGCGACCAGCCACAAGGGAAGAGGCAAGCGGTGGCTGAGCCAAGAATACTAACGGAACCTTTTCCTGGATTCGTAAGACCGACTGCCTTCACTCAAAGTGGAGGATTCAACCAAGATCCATTCCCATCTAGAACTTTCTACAGCACACCGGGTAACCGGCAATTATATCTGCAATCACTTCCCGCAGTGCCATCAGCTCCGCAAAATTTTCTATCGGAGCAGGGATTCGGACAGAGCATCCGTTTCGGTTTGTCGCAACCAAACTTTCCATTGAACCAAGGGTTTGTTGCTCCTCAGTTGAACTTCGATACCATTCCGCAGATTAATTCAAAACCACCACAAGCAGCCGCAAAACCAATCAAATTTGAGAATATTCCGAAACCAAGCCAATCGCAAAAGCCCCAAGTTCAGACTTTCATTACTCAAACGCCGAAATTCAAGCCGGAATTGCCGAAATTTTTCGACGGATACCGCATGCATAATGTCAGCACTGATTTCAATACAAAGAGGCCCCAATCGCTCCAAAAATTAAAATACGATGACGTCAAGACGGAAACCTTCACGCAAAAAAAGCCACAAGTTGAAAGAGAAGAAGTACAGCTTCTGTACGTCCCTCTAGAATCGTTGAATTCGGGCCAATTTAATTTTAAAAGTCCCATTGCTACGCCTCAAGTAATTAATTCAGATCTATTCAATCAACAAAGACAGTTAAGACCCCTGAATATACCTATGATCAATAGTCCGGCTATAGATTTCCCAAAAACAACAACGAAGGCTGTGGAAAATCATAATCACAGACAGGAGTTTCCCTCGAATTTGAACACACATATCACCAACGTTGACCAAATACCTAAATTTTCAACGTTGTCCTCACCTTTCCCGACAGTATCACCATCGACGTCTAAACCAAAGAAACTCAAGCCTCACCAACCTCCCTTAGCCATATTTTTAACCCACGACTCGAAAAAGGATAACCAAGTCAAAGTCGGCGATGTTTTATACTCTTTAAAAAATGCGAATACTATCGCCGTTCTAGACGCTGTCAACCCTCAAAATGCACCAAAAGTATTCATAGGTCCATCTTCACTTTTACCGCCAGAGAAATATGTTAAATTTGAACTACCTTATTTATCAAACATTGAAAACAGTGAAAAGAGACTTCGGCAGCTACCATTTTTCGTAGCTCCGCTAAGCTACAATACACCGCAAGGATTTGCCAAAATTCCTTTCCCATCGCCGCATGTCGGATCTGTAGTCATAAATTCGCAAATCAATAAAGATTCCGCACAACCGACACAAACCACGTCTATACCTAATATACCACCTAACTTTTATGCATACAACCAGTCACCATCGAGACAAGTACAACATTTAGAAACGCAACAACCAAAAATCAATTATTATACAACTAATTCCCCAAAAACTAAAACACCGATATCATATGAACCGAATTATTATACTTTGGAACAACAGGCAGGCAATTCACTGAGGACACCGGAGAAATCAAATAGTGGAAATAAACCAACATCATATTTCTTAAGCAATATCGGTAATCAATTTAATCCGTCCGACTTCGTCAATTTTCCGTCCGAGCCTAATTATCGTGCTCCAGAGCCTGTTCAGACATATTCAGTTGTTCCGACAGCGCGTACAACTATACCACAAAGACCATCAACAACAGCTTCGACTACAACGTCCACTTCTACCACTACAACGACGACTATAAAACCATCCACATACCCTAGTCCATTGTTAGAAACACATAACCCTTATTCCATCAATCAAGCGTTCCATTTCAGTACTCCAATAGATTATCAAAACTTCTTCGATGAATACAAAGAAAATTATGCGGCACCTGGGCAGAATCCACCGCCAAAACAACAGACTGTAACAAATATCTCATCATCCAGTTTAGTACCTCTACCCCAAGAAATAGAGAAAACACAAATAAAGTACTCACAAAGTTCACCTGGTTATTTACAAGGTTATACCCCTGAAATACACTATGAATCGGAAGTGCAAAATTCAAGATATAGCACCTATAACACTAACCAACAAACGACGGAAAGCACAGAAATATACAAACAAACTAATAGTCCTGTTATTCAGAACGAGAGTTTCGAACCCAGTAATAATCAAACTCCAATAATTCCAAATAAGACCTTGGAACCTAATAATATCTCTACTCCAGGGGTTGAGGTCGAGTATGCAATACCTAGTAGTGACCTAGCTCCACCCCGAAACTATCAAGAACACGTTGAAAATGAACCAACATTGCCACAAAATAATGAAGAAATCCAAAATAACACACCACTGACATCATATGAAAACCATATCCCTGCTACTGGACCAACATATGATTATAACCAATATGAAACTACCTTCAATAATGGTGAAAGTGAACAAACGCCACAAACTACTACCACCACTACAACCACCACGACGAGAAGAACGCCTCTAAGGACAAGGGGACGCCCACGATACCCAACAACTAAAACTGATACTGGAGAATATACGACAAGAACTGTGATTACTAGAAGACCACTCAAAGACAGGAGACCACTAGTAAATAGACCCCGATATGAACCTAACAGACTTACGACTGAAAAACCATCAAAGCCTACTACTGATGCTGTCGACTCTACAACTAAATATAAGCGAACAAGGACACGGGGACGTGTACATTATAAGCCATCTGAAGCTGATGACGTATACGAAAAACGAGGAAAGGCACAAAGCACCAAGGAAAACGACCTGGCATATCAAAGAGACGTACTACATCAAAATTATCCTGTGACATTAATGGAGAGAATGAGCACAATTGATATTGAAGCTATAACTGAACCAACTATAAAACTTTCATCTAGCAGCGTTAAGCATTCAGAAGATACTGAAAATGCTTACAGCTATGACAAAGTAACTGTGACCGAACACACAGCAATCACCGAGAATAAGAATGAACAGCACGAGTACACAGACACGTTAATAACAGAGTCTTATATACCAAATATTCCATCTGCACAAAATGATGAATATACTTATCAACAAAAAAGCAGTATTGCTCCTGTAGGCACGTATCCAGCATATGACGAAATTAACGAGGAAATTATTAACAAGCAAACAACACCCTTACAACCAACAGAATTTTTAGAAGTAACTACTCCGAATATAGATGAAAATGTGAGAGCAGAAAATGAACAGAGTGTATCAGCAAACAATAGGCCAGACATTATAAATGAAGTAGAAATAACAACAAAGAACATCGAAAATGATAATAGCGAAAATCAAGAAGAAAATCAAACCGTCCCGCCGCTCCAAGAAGAAAATATCATTCAAACTACTCCGTCTTATAACAGGGTGCGAGTACGACCTGGAGTGATTAGACAATATCATCCAGCTTCAACGGAATCAAACAGGGTAAGAAAAGACAGAAGAAGACCAGGTCAAGCAATTACGTACAGGCCAGTTTACGATCGACGCAGAACTACAATGCGTATTGACGAAATAGAAGCTGACTTAAAGACGAAGCAAGTTCATTCACGTCCGGAATTCCAAGATTATAAGCAGCCTGTTTATAAACCTGAACCAACGACGGAATCTACAAGCATGTCTCCGTCAACACGGGAAACAAGTACAAAGCGTGGAACCTATCGTCGGAGACGGCCAACATATACGATATCGACTACTGAAACTCCAACATATACAAAAAAGACTTACGAAATAAAAAATCGATTCCGAGGGCGTCGCCCGACAGAGAAACCAGAAGTTCAAACGGAACCAATAACATCAACGACTGTAAGAGATGCGCCTATCATGAAATATAACGATAGACCACGATTGTCTGAACGATTTAACCAAAATCCTCAACCGGACGAAGTAGAAGATCAAGACCCGAATTATTCTATTAAAAGGCCCAGTTACGCTACGTTGGACGCAAATCGATGGTCTCCTAAAATTTCAGCTGATTATTTTAAACCGTATAATCCAAATGACATTGTCGATGAATCCGAAGCAGTTGATGAGGAGAATCAATCTAATAATGGACCAGAACTCGATATAATAACAGCCAAAAATGAATACGATAATATCCTCATCTCTGTTACACCTGCAACCAACAACAGAGCAAACAAAAAGATGCCAGACATTCCACCAACTCTTGAAGCGTTAGTAGAGCAAAGCAGGATTACGAAAAGTGATGGAAGTGACACAATGTCCACGTTTGAAAGCATGCTTGAAGAAGTAATGAAAAACTTAGAAGAGCAAGACGAAGACGAATACAATAAAAATGTAATGAAACACAAAGGCGGAGAAATTGGAGAAATTCCTCCCGAAAAAATAATCACGTCAGAGGAAAATTTTTATTCGAGATCCACCACACCACTGCAAGAGATCACTACTTCAACGGCTTCGTATGAAGAACCTGAACAAATAACAGAGGTATAATTTCACAATAAATACACATATTATTGAATTTCTTGCATTTCTGGCATGCTTAGTACTTTGGTATTTTTTAAAGTAATAAAGCAACAAGACGAGCAAACCATGCGCCGAATGGTAAGCAATACCTTTGCTCATAATAACACAGGACCTCTACTCGTACTTGATGACCGTTTAGCGCAGATGCTAAGCTATTGGCTTCGGCGTCGTAGGTCGTAGGAACTGTATACTGGGTACTGTGGATATTTGTCTGATCTACAAATATTTGTTTCGAATCTGGGCGTTTGTCCGCGTTAAACTTATGTATGTAAAACGCCCTTATAACTCAAGATATTTCTATCTTACTACAATAGGGGCGGCGTTTTTTTTTTAAATGAAATGAAAATAATATCTCGAATCACATGAATACAGAACTACAATATTTTGCTTGGCGCTGCGCAATTCCCAGTAACACTTACCGTACCCAGCACTCTTGTACTTACACATTGCTAATTGACAAAAAAATTACTGGCAATGCAATAGTACTACCCCAGGCGGGTTTTGTCGGTGGTAGAGCCAAGCAGCTGTTCCCGCTGCTGAATGGGCCGGCTCGAACCGGTTAAGTACCACGACCTCACAGAAAATCGGCGTAAAGTGGAAGTGTTTTTGCTTCCATGTTTTGTCCGGTGGTCCACTCCCTCTTTCTCACTTCTCCCCACTCACTCTTTCAAAAATTCCCCCCTTAATGGCTGGCAACGCATTTGCGAATTTCGTAATGCTGCAAATGTCCATGGGCGGCGGTGATCACTTACCACCAGGTGAGCCGTTTGCTCGTTTGTCCGCTTATTCCAAAAAAGGAAAACATATCATATAATGGGGAACATATAGGGACCAGTTTTTGTTAATTGATTTAGTTATACAATGCTGAGCTACATCACGACTAAGTAAGGTTTCTAATAAAGTTATTTATTACAGAGCTAATTCACATGCACCCATTAGTGGCGGAAACTAAGTTCTTTTTTTTTTTAAACAGGTAAAGTAAAGATAGCTATTAAAAAGATTATTATTTCATACATAATACATCCCTGCAACAAACTGTGGAATGCTTTACGATTCGCTTGCGAACTAACAAATGGAGACTCGTTCAGCACAGTTGTTTAATTAGAGGCTTTGGTTCCGCGGGTCGCGATTCCCATCCGAAACAAATATAAGTATTACAGGTGTTCCGAATCTGGCCATTCGTCTGCATGATGTTTATGTTTATCGAGGGTTTACTCAGAAAACCTGTTAAATGCAACAAGTTTAGTTTTGAGGTAATGAGTCTTAAAAGTTTGCACTTAACTAGTGTGTTAAAGTTCCAGTTAGTGCTACATACTTGAGTATAATATCGCGGGACATCTTACACATTGCCATCTGATCCCAAACTAAGCAAAGCGTATACTATGGCAATCAGACAACTGATATATTATATAAATACACCTAATTCTGTTTTACACGGTGTTTTTTTACACGGTTTTGATATAACACGGTTTGAAAATAAAATATTTTTAATTTTTTTACACGATTTTATTC
>DWHO01005659.1:0-10180 GCA_018247575.1 Eurytides lysithous rurik | reverse complement strand
TAAAGACTGGCAACGCATTTGCAAGTTCAGTAATGTTGCAAATGTCCATGGGCGGCGGTAATCGGTTACCATCAGGTGAACCGCTTGCTCGTTTGTCAGCCGACTACATAAAAAAAAATATACAAGTACTACGGTCATCCGATCATGTATCGAATAGTGTTCGCAGAGTTTTGCAATTCCATGATACTATTCGATACGGCTGTTTCTTAACGAAATATGTAGAGCGAAAAGTGATCAACGAAGTAAGGACTTTCGTTTTGCTGGGTGAGTCTGCCTCGGACGCAATCAATCATTCGATATTCATTGGGCCCTTTAAAGGACATATGGCAGAAGTGACTAATCAATGGGATTTTACTGATGAGTATGAACATACATTTGTAACACCTTGTAGTTTTTGACGCTTTGTCAAACTTTGGGCATAATTTTTGGGCAACGGAAAAAAATGCGAATGTCTACTACACACGAGTTCTGTTAATGATATAGCTTTTTTGGTTTCTTGGATGTACTACAGAATATACTACTGTAATTTAATGCATAGTCTGGGGATTAATAGTTTATGTATCACTGACCTATCATCCTCTAATCAAACAATCTCTGATAAAACACGCGTCAAGCAGTTATATTACCTCGACGTCTGACCACCTTTTAGCTCAAATTGTACCATTCCAAAAATCTGAATTCATTTGACATTATTTCATCATCTCTATTAGTGTTAGGTAAACACATTAGGATGGGTTTTAGTATAAAAATGCAAACAAATCTATAAAGATCAACGGTCCTAATAAGATTCTAGTAGTTTCAAAGTGGATCGGCGAAATTTCACGTCGCATAATGAACTGAAATTCAAATTGTTCTGTTTCACAGTTCGTTAGCGATTTTGATTTCGCATTCGTAAGTAATTCCATAGACTTTGCAACGTCGGCGCAATTTTTTAAAGTACAAAGCAAAATTAACTTTGTTTCACTGCAAATTAACGTACATTTAACTAACGCAATATTATTCTTACATTCCAAGCTAACATAAAAACGTTTTTGGAATAAACGTATTTAAGTCTAAGCTATAATCGCACATACAACGCTTACACATTATATGTTTACCTACATCTGTCTTGCATAAATTTTTATAATAACTTATATCTTTAACCACAAATGGGTAAATAGTATCTAACGCTAAGCGTTACAGATTTTAACTAATAAGTTAGAGCTACCGGGATTCAACCTTCCTGATCATTACACTGTCATTTATTATTTATTACTAGCTTTCAAGTCGTTTCTTATATAACGCCATTATATAATTTATAATTCTAATACGCGCAGTAATATGCGTCATAAAAAGAGATAAATTTCATATACGCATACGACGCAAATGGAAATTATAAGTATTTGGTGAATATTTTTGTCGTTTCTGCCGTAATTCGTTTATAATCTCTATACAATTTGTCGCGTTCAAAAACTTCACGATTGAGTTCTGTATGTATATATTATTTTAAGTGATGGTGTCAGTATTGGACGACTTGATCGATTGAGGTCATATGTGCACAATGGTTTTGTCTCATGCTTATAGCATAGCTATGATTGTACTTATGTATGTCTTAAATAATAAGGCTTAGCTGATCGGGTCTGTTGCAAAAAATCAACAACAGATTTACATGTTTCTTGTTTTTGATAGTATTAGCAACCTAAACTGGTAGGTAATGTTGGTTTTGCTGAGATTGTGCTTTTGCATTTAGCGAATAGCAATTGTGAGTTTGTACATTACTTGACGCAATTGCAGAGCAATAGCATTGCTCAATTTTTTCGCTCTATATTTAACCCGCATGGTAACTTCTCGTCTCAGATTCCATTTTAATGTAATTGAATAGTTGAAATATATATATATTTTTTAATATTTACATTTATTTATTATATAAATATAGTTTCTTGATTTTATACAATCATAAATTCGGTTTATACCTTCACTCCTATCTAGCTTGTGTAAGAATAGAGAATCGATTTCTTAGTCAGTGCACCCACAGAGACAATTATGTAGGTGCGAGAATATGCGCATGTCAATTCAAATTATGCCTCGACACGTCCTCAATAATTAAGGCGTAAGATCACACTTTAATGAAAGCTTGTCAGTAGTGTGCGACCGCACGGTTTTCGCATTTGTTATGTAACTAGTCAAATAACTAGCGAATGTATAGAGTGGTCTAAATCTTTATTAATTGCAAATTAAGAATCCGACAATGTTTTTCCTGTCTGTGCTTTTCAATGTTTTACATAATCGTGTCCTACATACTTACGGGAAAGATTTTCCTTTGCTCACTCATCTACGTCACCGTGCAGATCACATCAAAAATCAGTTTTGAAAATGTCTTTACATAAAATTAACAATTTTTCACACTCCTTTTCAGTCCTCGGGGTAGGACTATGTAATTCGTTACCTTCTAAAATAAGATGCTAAAACAATATTTTCTTTTAAGAAACGGGTTAAAGATTTATTGTTGTACATGTAATATCTTAATTTTAAAATATATCGTATTTAAAAAAATATATATACGTATTTATTTAAAAAAAAACTTTCCACTTAGGAGCCAGCTGGAAGAAATTTGGAATAAGTAGTGCCTTTGTACTCAATTTTCCTTCTATCTGTTTTTTTCCATGTGTTTATGTGTATGTAAGTAAATATATAAAAAAAAATGTTTTTATCAAGATTTGATCTAAGGGAAGTTGTTTCTTATAGTGTTTATTACACATGTATCTTCTAAAGTGTTTGAAAATATTAAATTGGTTTACAAAAGGTTTACCTTCAACCATATATACTCAAGTCGAGATGTTGAATTGTGGTAGAACTCTTACAGCGTACTCTTGGGGAGTTATCACAACATAGCCGGTACCACCACAGTGTGATAGAAACAATATTCGTTGCCGGTTTAGGATAAAGCCAATGTTTTCCATTATCTTACATAGATACACATAATATGTATATGTGTAGATATACCTAATATATTTTAGTGACAAACACAGCGGTGGGTTTTTAACAGTTTTTTTTTAGTTCAGAGCGTGTCATTGCAGCGATTGACTGGTTACTTATTTAACAAAAAGTTCCAGCCTCTTCTTTTATATTTTTGGTTTGAGCCCTATCTTTATTTAACACCGTATCGTAAAAGCGTTTCATAAAAACAGTCATTTTACGAATCATACAGACGTTTACCTAGACTCGTAATGGGTATAAGTCTAATAATTTTAGTGCGTGTCTAGGTATTGCTATTTGTATGTAGGACGATGTATATTAATATGTAATAAATATGATCCGTTTGCTTATAAAGGTAACTATAAAAAAAAATAGTAATTATCTTGGCATTAACTCCTTTGACTATTGAAAACATAACACTTACCTTTAAAAAGGTATGCACGTTAAATACATTTTGCAAATGTATAGTATAGGAATGTTAATTTTAATAACAAAGACAGATTCGCCGTATTGACACACCTGCTGCGTTATACAATTTTGCATCGCGTTATGGGACACATACAATCATTTAGCGCACATTGGGTGACTCAAGCGGAATTATCATCCTGGTCACATCCGGACCGGTAAACTACAGGAAAATAATTATAATAACGAGAAATTGAAATAAACAACGTTTAAACATCAAATACTCAACAAACCTCATTAACGAGAGTATATTAAGAGAGAGAATGGCCCGTTGGTGTAGT
The DNA here is from genome assembly GCA_018247575.1 of Eurytides lysithous rurik. Classification (NCBI taxonomy): domain Eukaryota; kingdom Metazoa; phylum Arthropoda; class Insecta; order Lepidoptera; family Papilionidae; genus Eurytides; species Eurytides lysithous. The sequence continues at coordinate 6,479 of DWHO01005659.1, read as the reverse complement.
GGTTAGTGCTCCTGACTGCAAAGCCAAAGATCGTGGGCTCGATTCCCACCCAGGACAAAATATTTGTGCGACGAGCATCGGTATTTGTTCTGTGTCTGGGTGTTTATTGTCTATATAAGTATGTATTTAAAAATATATAAGTATGTATATTAGTTGTTTAATTACCATAGTACCGACTTTGTCTAGTTTAGGATCAGATGGCAATGTGCGAGATGTCCCATGATATTATTATTTTTATTAAATTTGAAATTTCGGGTAAAAATCTGAGTGAATTAGCACATGGTATATTCACTTGTACGGGGAACAAGATAATTTTACAATTATAAAATTCACAGATTTATCACGTACAGCCGACCTTGGAAAGTGAACAATGTTGTTGTAATGAAATTGCTGTAAACACATCGTTTATCTATTAAAGTGAAAAATTTCATTTCGCTCGAACGTGTGGAAATGTGTGAAGTTCAAATGTAACTGTTTAGATGGTACAGACATATCAATAGTTAAATCGTTCTGACTCGTGAATCGTTTTAAAAAAATATTGTACGCATCGACTCACCGTGTAAACTATTTTAAATTTCATCCAAAATCACACAAACACACACACACACATACACAGCCACGGAAATTTAATGCCGTATTTACGAGTACCAGTCGTTGTCCTACATATATTAGACTCTTGATAAGAATACTTAAATTTTTAAGTCAATAACAATATACATAACGTCAATAATTATTGTGATCTCTACAGTGTAATTCTAGTTCAGATATTAACTATTAGTAGCTGTAAGGAGTAATAATATAGTATGTAATATTTGAGACTTCCCGAGAATGTATGACCATTTACTGGCCGTTTGATAAAAAACTAGGCTATCAAGATTCCGCTCGCTATTATCAAAAGCTGAACAATCATATTGCTATCTGATATAAGCGCTAGATCGCAAGTTATACTGAAGCTTAAACCGTGAGTTGTATATGATAATTGCATATACATGAAGGGTCAAGAAATGAAGTTATGTGTTGCCCCTTCATTTAAAAAAAAACGTTAAAAACCAAACGAAAGAATTTTTAAGCTTGATAGATCGCGTCTGTGATCTACCGATTTTAGAAACACTTTGATATTGATGTGGATGAACCCAAACGGATTCCGGTTTCTATTAATAATAGCTGAAAAAGTTGACTATCGATAATTGAACCCAGTAGAGCTGTGTAATTTGATTAACCGTTGTAAGGCACAAGTTTAGTAGCTAGTACTAAGATTAGTATATCGATCGTGACTAAGCTACTGAAATGACGTGACTAAGTAATAACAATAACCATTGATCGCCCATTGGTCGAAAATCGACGTAAACCATCGCATGAAATGTTTAATCGTTATGAATGATATTCAATTTATTTATAAGGGGAAAACAACAGCTTTTGTACGATAACTTTCTGGATTACTACGTGATAATTAGAGTTCTCCACTATTTTATCAAACAAAAAATGTAGTAATACTTAATATTATCGCATCTATGAGACTGGGAATATGTTTCCAACACATATTATATACAAAGCTATAATTTTCGGCTCATTTTCTCCATGAAATATCTATAATAAAATCTAACAGTTCTCCGAGCTCGAAAAATGCCTAAATATGTAGTTAACATCTTTTTTAATGTTTTAATTTACAGAAATTTTATCTTCCTACTCACGATGCTATCGTGGTGTATAAATATTACGACACAAACTGGATAGATATGTCATGAAGCAATTGATAGGTAACAATTATGACTATAAAATTGATAAATGAAAGTGTCAAATAGTTGCTAAATAATATCATGTTAATAATTATTTCTTAACGGACTTTCGTTTGTTTATCCTCGGTGTAAGATAAGAAAATCTTTGATGAAATATAAATATTTCCAACATGAAAAACTACGAACCTGAATTTATATAGTTTGCACGTGTGTCAAAGACAACGAATGTCACTTCGTATATCTATTCGGTCCATCGTAACTCTTTATGTCTAGGGTCAAGTCCATTATTCGTTCCTGCGTGTCTAAGGACTATATCGATAACTATCAAAGTCAAGAGCTATATCGATGGTAATATAGCTCTATTACCATCGTGGGGTCTGTAATAAGCAATAACTTTTACGATACGTTTTAAATATAATACTTACTTTGATGACGATAAATTCAGATTAATTTATTCATGTCGGCAGAAGATATCAACAAACGCCTAGAAGTCAGAGATAACCTATTCCGTACAAATAAACAAACAAAAAAAGTCAACCATATCTTATCGCAATTGCTCCACTTTGTATTTGAGAGAGGGTGAATTAGACGTCTGTCTATAGCCCGTAAACAAGAAAGTCAAACTGCCCCGTGATGCATACTATTTGAAAGCTAAAAATATATTACGTGTATCAGAAACATCTTGTGCATTGTACAGACTGACGTCAGTGATTTGAGCCTATGCAGCGCTATAAAACATCGTAGGATCACCATTTGATATTTTGATGACCCGTTTGATTGTGTCTTCACGTTGTCTTCATAAAAAAAGGAATAATGCAGAAGTTGACAATCTTTTCTCCTTAAGCTTACATGCGCTCCGTCTACCCAATAAGATGATAGGCGTGAGTTGTCCTTTGCACAACATTTATGAAATATACTTGTATAAATCACAAGTATATTTCATAAATGTTGTGCAAAGGACAACGAATTGATCGATAACCTCTCATGCACTGATGGGGATAACACTTGAGCGTAAGAATTGTTTATGTTTCCTATGTTGTCCAACCGGTGTGTCCCTAAACTAAATTTAATTACACAGTATTACGTCTTGCGTCATGTCATCAGATAAAAAATGAGTAATGGCGAAGCGTGAAGATCAAGGATTTGCTAGAGATTACAGCATCACGTCGCCGATTAGTGATACGCGGAATTATGTCGTCGTTTGGGCTCCCAGAGTAGATAATACATCATCGTTTTGTTATGTTGTTATGTAAAAAAAGAGATAATTTGATTTTTGTTTCCGTTTGTACTAAACTGTTTTTAATACGACCTCTTTCGTGTTTGGATCGCGAATGTTATCGCTGCAAATTATCAATTTTTTTTGCACTCCGTTTAATGTTAATTTTACAATCGATTATTGAATGTAACGTTCTCAGTGAATCGGTAGGGGTTTTTTTCTCGTTATTTAAAACGATAATGTTTATCGTAGAAACAAAATCAGCAATAGTACTCATAACAATAGTAGTAGAGAAGTATAATAAATAAATAAATACATAATCACGATTTGTTATACTTGACACGTTATTGTGCTCCTCGGCTTGGAATTGTCTTTTGTTTTATAGTAACTCGTACGAGATGTACGATGCCCTCAAAGAGTAAATATTAAAAAAAAAAAGTTTGTCTGTTGGTTGAGGTAAACGCAAGCCGAGATCGAAGCTGCCGCATCACATTTCATCTTGAGCTTATAATTTTCCAAATTTAAACGTGTGAAAATTAAAATGATCAAGTTTCACAACCCTTATCTTATGGTTGTATCATTTTACCAGTTGGCTCGCTATAAATTAAATTATTAATTATCAATGAGTCAGACACTACCCTAACACTTTTTTGTGTGTTTTAAAAATACAAAAGCTTTAAAAGCTGTATAAAACCAAGTCAATATCTTTACATAAATATTGATACAAATTTGGACCTTACCACAAATGACCCTACAAGGAACTTTAAATAAAATAGTATAAAATTAGCATCAGCCAAAGGAAATACGTTGACAGATGAAGTGTTTATTTTTTCAACTGTACTAGCGATTGCCAAGTGGTAGAAATCGACCAAAAGAGGTTTACTGCAACGAGCATACCTCTTGTTCAATGTCACAGTCAAAGGACAGTCCTTGTTCAAAAATACGGACTGCCCTTATTTGTCCAATTACGTGTTTGACATTAATCGTATAAACAAACAACGAACGTATTCGCTTATCTCAACGATCAACAAAATAACAACAATAAAAAAAAAGATTTGCGGAAATATTTTAAATATAAACTTCCTTGTAAATAAACAATGCGTTAACCGATAGCCAAGAAAAGGATCAGTTCTACTTGTTTGTGATGATTTGTATAGTCTGTATTTTCAATAAAGAGCCAACAGCGATAATTTAAACCAAACACGTTAGCATGTTTGTTTTTGTATAATTGTTATTATTCAAACGTATTACTTCGATGGTTCGGGCGTTGATTATTTTATTTCATATTTGAGTTCAAACACACTCGAGTTGATGTCCTTTTGATCCCTTTTATGGTATTGATTATGTCATAGTGGATACCATGATTGTTATTTTGCTCCAAATACTTAAAATACTTATACTTACATATATCAGACAAGAATATGAATATGGAAATGTTAAATGATGTTAAAGAATATCGATTGAACTCTTTATTTTTAGCGCAGACATCTGTTATTTTTCACGAAACAGATGTTTGTTGGTACAATAAAACAACATACGTGCAAATAAAAAAATTGGGGGGCTTTAACCTGCGGGGGCAGACTGAGACAAAGAATGCTCCGTATTTCTTCATTACTCTTATTGTGGCAGGCATGTCATTATAAACCGCACACAAACTAACTAACTAACTTAAGATGATTGCAAATAAGGAATCGCTAAAGCAGTCAAAAAATATGTCATTCTGTAAGTTTCCACCTATGTTTTAGTCGTAATATAAGAGCCGATAATATTCGGTTAAAGTAAAAAAAAAGAGTGTGTTAAAACATACTTAACTAAGCTATACAGTGGCGTCTGTTGGTAGCCTTATTAACTAACCAGATTACTATATTAGGATATGTATAGAATAGACCACATTTAATAGACCGGGGAGTGTATGGCTAATATGTGTGTGGGAATTAAGGTAATTCACGCACGCATTTGCGACTTATAACGCAATTTCTGCGTATAAGTTATTCCCACAACGACTTGTGGAGGTTGATAAATAAGTAAAACTATTGATAGAAATATATAGATAAAATAATTTATAATATTGATACATACAATACAACACGGTGGGCAGCTTATCCTTGTAGTGTATAAATAGATGATTTTTAGGGGAAAAAAAGGAAGAAAATCCAGCGATCGAAGCGATAATGTCTCCTACATATCGAACGTAACAACTCTTCACGTAAACATATATGGAAAAGTAAAACGTGCTTTTTGTCTCTTCTGCTTTACGACGTGTCGGGCCGACAAGGGGACGTGTTCTTAAACTCGTTTTTGCCGCTTTTTATGTTTCACGCATTCGGTTACAATGAATGCGCTGACATAAGCACTCCGTTTATATTTACTTCGCTTTTTTAATAGTATATACAGTAATCCTTATAGTACACATAATGACTGGTCTGTTGGTGTAGTGGCTAGTTCCTCTGACTGCAAAGACGAAGGTTCGATTCCCACCCAGATCTCAAATGTTTGTGCGTAGAGCAGAAAAAATTATTCTGTGTCTGGGTGTTAACTATATATGTAAATATGCATTTGAAATGTATAAGTATTACGAATATTAGTCGTTTGGTAAGCAAAGTACGGGCTCTGCCTAGGTTGGGGTCAGATGGTCGAGTGCGAGATTTTGTTGAATGTTCTTTCATATTTATTTATATTTAAGTATTTTTAATAGATTCGTTATTGTTTTCCAAGCCCCAATGTGGTAACCTAACCATTTTGTAAAGGGAAGAACTTTTTCATAGAGTGCGCCTGTGGCAGTAATGTATAAGTACCATTAAGTTCCGGTTTGAAGGGCGATATCAGAGCCAGCATAATTAATGGGTCTTAAACCGCCGGCCGACGAACGAAGTGCATTGCCAATCAGGTTTTGTGTGACACTGAGTTGTTATGGGAAGGCGTGTCACTCATTACGGACGCACGGTGTGCTAGGCCATTTGCATGATTCGTCTAAAAACAAGAAAGTTTTTTTCGTTTTGAACCCTGATCTCAAGTTTGTAAGTCCGACGTCCTAGCTACAAGAAACATATAAGTCACCTAAGCAAAAATAAATGATCGTCATCCTCTGAACTCTGATGAGATACATAATTGTCACCATATTCCCGTCTATTTTTTCACCATGGTAGAGCTCACGCAATAGCTTCCGCTGCTGCTAAGTGAGCCGGTTCGAACCGGATAGAGAAGATCGGCGTGAAGTGGACGTGTTTGTGCTTCTGCGTTTCGTCCGTTGAGTGAGGTGGGCCTCGCTCACCTTCCTTCCTGTCCCTTTCAAAAACTAGCACTATTCTTTAGGAAGAGCGCCTATTTGCATCTCAAACACCGGCAACGCATTCGTCCGTTGATGTTGCGAATGTCCACGGACAGCGGTTTCTTCTTTTTTTTAAAAAAACGCTGCCCCTATTTTAAGATAGAAATATCTTGTGTTATAAAGGCGTTTTACATACATAAATTTTACGCGGACAAACACCCAGATCCGAAACAAATATCTGTAGTTCGTACAAATATTT
>DWHO01005658.1:0-10181 GCA_018247575.1 Eurytides lysithous rurik | reverse complement strand
ATCTTACTTTTCAGGCAATCGGGTGATCAGCCCGTAATGCCCTAATCCAACTAAGAAACAACAACACAAAGTCATCCGCCTCCTCCGCGGGATTCGAACCCACGACCTCCGTTTTGTAAAGCGCGGGCCTATACCATTGGGTCACGGAGGCAGTTTAACACGACTACAAATAAAAATTTGATGGCTCCACACTGCGTGCATAACCTAGAATCAACAAGGTCAATATTGATGATATTTTTGATAGTTGTAAATTCTGATATGGGCGACTCACGACCACACAATATTACTAATTAGAATTCTCCCTCGTCAGTACTGAGTAATTAATGCATATATATCTTTTTGATTGTTTAGTGGCGAGATTTTTGAATCGAGGAATCGCAAATATCAGACGCAGCATCTGCTAATGTCAACTTGTTAAACTTGTGCATCGTTCACAACCCTAACCTTGGGCAAGCAGCTTGGTAACAATAATAAATAGCCAAACGCCCAATGACACTGACGCTGGCCTTGCCTTTCCTTCAAACCGAAATATGTGTTTACATATTACTGTTTGACAATAGAATAACTTGCAATGCTGTGGTAGGTGTGGTAATGCGGCGTATGCTAAAGAACTTATCACTTTTAAATTCAATAATGGTGGAAACGTATAAAGCGTTTAGCCTTTCACCCAAATGTCGACTTTATTAGAAAGTAAATCTTTCGATACTAAATTACTAAGTACACAAATATTTAATAACGTTGCAAGTATAAACAAACCATTTAAACAGATTTATTTACAAGTAATTTTGTAAAACAGATGAAAGAAAATACTGCGATGATGCTAATAGAAATAGGCCTTGTGTTAACAGTCAATACGACCAATTTTTTTATGCGGATGTAACTTCTAAGTTTCCACAAAGTAAGTCTTTAAAACCTTTTGATTAATGATTTATACCGACTGACATAGTGGTACGATTATAAGTAAGTACGAATGTATACCAAATTGTAACACCCAATCATGAATTACAGGCAAACAGAAACAAATAAGTTTGCTTAACCTAAACTTAAAAAGTCATGTCAAATTAAACAGTTGCTAGTGCAACATTTGTGTGTATGAAATTGTAGCAATATCTCTTTGCTTGTACTCTTTCTATTTAAGAGTATGCATATCTTTGTATGATTTAGTAACATGAAATATAGGTGTCATACCTATAATTCATGTTTAAAAAAATAAAAAGTAAAACAATTTCCTGCCATTTTTAAACTGTTTTTCTATCTAACAAAATTATTAAACTTAAGGAAGAAACTCGATACATTTGAACTTTAATTACAAAAATGGGAAAAATGCAACGGAAGCTGCGATTGATCGAAATATTGATATCAAAGATGCTCCCTTTCTAGTCCCCCTGTTACGGATAAAGTTGATGCCGTTTCTGAAAAAGTAGAGCTTGACCACAAAACAGTTACCTAATAGTACCACCACAAAACAGTTTAGGTTTCGAAAAAGCTCGATATTTAGGTGCCATAAACGGGATATATATCTATTAAACCCGTTTTGTTTTCACGTGGTGAATAGACACAAAATAAGCAACGATTTTCATACCATAATATCCAATGATTGTCGTTAGTAAATCTACTATTTTATGGCTGTTTTTAATGAACCACATGTTGTTTTTATACTTTTAAACGTTTGTTTAGCGTAAAGACAGGCAAAGGTAAAATAAAATACGTTTGAAAATCATTGGTCCAATATAACATGTGATCAAAAAAAGTTGATAATTTTTTATACGATAGGCATTGTTTTTAATCATGAAAGCTTTACTTTAATATCATTTGTTTTAATCAGGAATACTATTCGTGCGTTGGTAAGTACAATTTTAATTTTAATTTTTTGATATCGATAAAAATATTTGTATGTATACAATTTCACATAAATTGGCGTGAATAGAGACGCGAAAGTGAGGAATATATACGCCATGAGGAGTCAAGAGAAACATAGCATGGGGCCAATAGAAACGAGAATGTTTGGATCGAAACGCATAGGGTTCAGAGAAAAACTGTTGTTAGGGTTGACACTGTTTAGAAAGACAGGAATCAAACCTATAATAAATCAGGTTTTGAATAGACTGCCAGTAGAAACAGATATTTAAGAAATGGGAGAAGGGAACTTAAAAAATCAGTACTAGACATTCTCAAACAGATGCAGTATGGAATAATTAGTATAAACGAGCGACGAAACGAAAAGAAAAAGAAAATTATAAATTATATCAGGAAGGAGACGGAGGAGTTTTAGTGCTTTTGATGATTATGAAGAAACTTAGGATGAATCAGAAAATGTAAAGGAAAAAGCCAAAGGACTAAAAAGAAAAATGATAAGGGAGTGATTTATGACGAAGAAGTAGCGTATAGCATATTGTGTTGTGTTTACGTTAAGAAAAAAGCTTTTTTAAATGAAATAGATATAACAAAGAATTTTACAAGCACAGATGATAAAGAGATCTTATACCGATAATAAAGGAAGTTCGTACAAATGATAAAGTAAACATTCTTTCTGAAGAAGTTATACCTATTGGAAGATACCAGTTAATTTAAATGAATGGACATACATTTTTTTTAACGTTCTTATGTGAAAATTATTAATCAACCTAGCACAAGTAGCTCGCACGTAATAATAGTAGTAATATAGTGGAAATGCATGTTTATTTATTACATTTATTAAAATTGGCTTTTATAAGCACTTTTGAATGGTCATTTTTTTATCTAAGTTCGTGAGGAAGCTACTACTGGCTTGGAATGTAGTTCTGCTGAGAAAATCGCACAAGAAACTCAATTGTTGCTCTTTTAAAATACCGTTAGAATATGTTAAGTCTTAATACAATAATAGCAATCCCACATACGAGTCGATCAACTAAATTCCACACTTTCTTGCTAACCTCACTGCAAAGACGGCTACGCTGAGTTTACCCGCAAGATTTGAGAAGGGGGAGTTCTATTAAAGTCTTTATTTAGAGTTATACCCAAGAAAACAGTGGAATCAGTAACTTCTAGTGCTTCGTTGTTAAGACTGCAAGCATCAAACTGTGGATTTGACTTTTTGCACTAGATAAGGTAAACTCCACACATTTAATTTTAATTAAATTGTAATGTTGTGCTAAATGCCAAGAGCATTTACTAATAAATTGTTAATTTCAAATCAACTAAACATGCGTAATACAGCACCATCTAGGTCGTCATTAATGTTTATATTACACTCGACCTTGAAACAAGGGAGGTATTATTAGCAAAAATTACAATGTTCTACAAATTCTTTAATTTATTTGCAAATCATTGATGTAAATGAAGAATAAAAGTAAGTATAAATCCTTCAGAACATCCATCTTTAAAGGAAATGCAGATGATCTAAATAAGAGGTGAATAAGATTGTTGAAGTCGTTGGAAATCGTTGTTAATTTTCAGTGATTTTCATCTTCAATTACTACGGGTTGCCTTGTTGAATTCTTCAAACGATAAATTTTATAGACTGCAAAATTTCCGAATACTGTTTATCGACTCTTTACTATAGTGTCTATACATATAACTTGTACGAAAAAACAAGTATTTTTTCGCTCCAAGGCACCTGGATTCTTAAATTTTTGAGTACAATTTTAAGTAGACTATGTACTCTATTGTCCCCGAGACAATTAACTCAGGTATAGTTTATCGTCAATAAAACAGTCAATTAAGTCTAATCTAAATACCTATGTTTTAATAAAAATAATTGTTTTAAATATATGTATTTAATAGATTACAAGAAAAACATTGATTTCAATTATTCCATAAAATGAAATTAAATAAAAAGATTTTAAAAATGTCAACTTAGGGTATATTTTTTTCTATTAGTGCTGTAACTTATTTATGTTGTGCCTTACTTGTTATATTAACACTATTTTTTATCATAAGTAATAAATATTGTTTCCGTTATTTGCGTTTTAAAGTGGCAACACTAATGGTATCAATCATCTGACTATGCGTATGACAACTGCCTTTATGGTTATTTACTATTTATTTTGAAAGTAATCGATATCGACCGAGTACGTAAAGTAAAATTATGAAACTCGACTCGAATAATAAATTGATTAATAATGATAACACTACCGACACTCCCGAAGAAGTAATTGATCCGCGCCAAAATGCGGAAGATATAATTGACGAGATTCTTGCAGAGTTTACAGAATCTCGAACCCCAGAGATTGTGAGAAATGGAAACAGTATTCCGGATAATATTTTCAACATTATGCAGCCACCGCAAACGAGAACTCCGGCAAATTCTTTCTCAGAAAATGCTACTCTAGACGATATCGATCCATCTTCAGATTTGGGAACATCGATCAGAAATAAATGCCTGGAATTAGAAGAGATCCTTCAAAGTCTTAAATCACGGCTGAACCATGTTGTCTTAGATGAGAATATTGTGCTGAGTCCAGAAGCCAACTCCTTAGAAGCTCAGTTAGAACATGATTTGGACACTGACTGCCAAGAAGACCTTTCACTTCAAGAATTCCTTGAACTGCTACATTCACAAAACAAGATAAGCCCTAGCAATGTACAATAATGTTTCACAAGTTATTGTCTTTTCAGTTAAGCATAAGAAAAAATGAATTTATTATATGCAAATTTGAGATTAGATTTATAACAAAACTGTTAGTTTTAGTAACCTGAGTGTGCATTTTATTATAATAAAGAAGTATTTGGGTGTCTACAATTTTATTAACCGCAAAAATTTAAAAAAAATAAAACAAAAATTATACAACATATGATATAAAGATGTTTAATTTTTAACAATCTTAGCACATTAAAAGTTCAACATAGAAAAATCCAGGAGATTGTTTTAATCATCAAATAAATTATTAATATTTGAATTGATTTCCAATTGTGTAAAATCAGGTGCAGTATCCATTTCATATATTTGACTTTCATCTTCTCCATCTTTGTCATAATCACTCAAATTGTTTTCATGTTTTTGTATATAATTTATTTGCTTTTCTTTCATTGATTCAAGGACATCAGTTCTTTGTTGACTATAAAGTTCCATTCTGAAACTTTTCAACCAATTATTGTAATATGTTGGATCATTTTTGACACCCTCCGATCTAAAAAATATCATTGCTTCTAATGCCTTTGCTTTATGTTCATTAATGTTACTATTAATAAGACTTTCTATAGCACTTGACATTTCTAATGCCAAGGCATTTAGAGATTTTCCTAAACTCAAAAGAAATTTATAATCACTTATAGGATTAACTGTCTCTATATTTCTGACATTCTTTGTCATTGGTGGCAAAGAAATATCCAATTTAGATATATCATTGCATGGTGCTTTATTTGATGTGGAAACTATAGACTTTGCAGTGTCATCTGAATTTTCCAAGGTTACCATCTCCTGTTTCTTTTTATGCTTTACTTCCACTTTATTTAATATAAATAATGATTTCAGTTTTTCAACTTTATCTACAACATTATTTTCTATTAAAGGAGGTACTTTAAATAATGCCATTATATCAGCTCTAGGTGGGGGAAGAGGCACTTTAGGGTTCATTGCTCGGAATGCTATACAATCTAAAACATATTGAGCAGAGGGACTTATAGTTTCAGCAACTGGAAATGCTTCATTGTCATCAAATTCTTGATCATTATATGCATTTGTAAGGTCCATGGTCTTTATAAGATTCTTGAAAGCATCAACTTGCTCATCAGTGCAGTTAAATTTCTTTAAATCAGTATGTGGAAATGCCATATTTTTTATTTCCTCCTTGAAACAAATCCCAGCCATGGATAAACAAATAAAGTCATTTGTATCGAAGACCGGCATAAGAGCAAACATTCTTGGTGCATTGCCATCATTATAAACCCTTCTTACAATAGCAACCAAATTTAATTCTTTAAGACACTGGACAAAGCATCTCACAGCATATGCAGCTTTTTTGTCACCCTTACGGCCAAAGACATATGACAAACCATCACCATTCATAATCTGCCATTGAAGTTTTTCAGATTGAGTAAATCCATAGACAGTGAGTGATTTAGGACCTGAATTATAATTTAATGAACCACTAAAATCAATAGGTATTATTGTTTGACCATAGTGATAACCTTTAATCAAATCCAAGGATGCATCAACAACATTTTTTGTTTCAGGATTTACATGTATTCTCTTTTCAAAAACAGCTTCATTAGCGCTTGCTGAGCCTGTGACTGGATCTCTGACAGCTTTTGTCCAGTTTTTCACTATAGGTTCATCTCTGATTCTTATATAACATGAAACTGGTATTTTGATATTAGGACCAATACAGAGGTCTACATTCCATGGTGAGGCATTAATATGTCTTTTTTTATGAAAAAGTAAGTACCGCATTGTATCATCAAAGGGAGCTGTAACACCATTTGTGCCTTCTATTAATACTTTTACCAAATCAATATCACTGATCTTATACATTTCTGAATAGACATCACATCCAATGACATCAACTTGAAAATCATCTTCTTTGAATCCATTTAAAGCCTAAAACAAAATTGTGTAAAATTAGTGATCTAAAACTATGTTATAAAATAGACTAATGGGTATATTAAAAAGGTCAACTGGGGTGGCTACATATTGCCAGTTATTTAACCTCTTCTAGCCAGTAATTCTCAACCACTGTGCCGCGGCACTTTTGTGTGCTGACAAATTTCAAAAGTGTGTCGCCAAATTTTAAATATGTAATATAACAATGTTATTAAATAATAGAATTTAAAAAGAAAAGTTCTTTTAACAGAAATAGATATTTAAATCCGTAAGAAATTACATTCAAAATTATTATTATAAACTATTTTATGCAGCATGTTATAGGTAAGTAAATGATTTTTGAACTTATCTATTTCTCTAGGTGCTGGCAAATTTTGAAATCGTTAAAAGTGTGCCGCGACAAAAAGGGTTGAGAATCACTGCTCTAAGCAGTAACATGTTAACACTACTATGCTCCAGTTGGAAGGACAATATTGGCAGTTTAATTAGTGGGCACAGATACTGGATCTATGGGTGATAAGGTCAAGCAGGTTTTGTGCAACACTATGCTATTATCAGCAGGAGTGTCATTTACAATCAAGTGCATAATTTGCTTGTCTTGTCATTTTACTTTGTAAAAAAATCTAGTTGAACATTTTAAATAGAAAATTAATTCTTATATAATTGTGCTGTAACACCCAGATCCGGAACAATCATCTGTAGTTCATACAAATATTTGAACCAGGTGAGAATCTAACTCACAACCTGCAATGCCGATGTCAATCACTTAGCAACTAAGTGAAATTGGTTTGAAGAAGATATATTAATTCTTTCTCTTTGCTAAAAAAGTTGTTGGCATTGACTGTGTGATGTTATTTTTAATCATTATTTGCAGATTTGTTTTTTCTTTTACTACTAAAATTAAATTAAAATGACCAGAGTGAATTACTATATCAATTATTTACCTGATCAAAGTCATTATCTTCAACATTTGAAGGGGATTCAAAATTAGTCATCAAGATAATCCTTTTATTGAGAATGCTCATGCCACTTATACCATTTTTGAAATAATCAGCTGCAACAACAAGAGCATCAAACCAATCTCCTCTGGATTGTGCTGGCTGTAAACAGAAGAAATTTAACATATTTATTTATAGTCTAATTTGGAACAAAAATCTTAATAATTATACATGAAATTCTCATATTTAAGTTATCAAATTTAATTTACTTTTATTAGGTCTTATATAGGAACTTGTAACAAATATAATATAGACAATATAAAATAAAAGACAATAATATCTTTACTGCATTAGGTAGCTCGTGAATCATTTTCCACGAAGGTTCTTCAAGTTCACAAAATATTTTTATGTGTTTAAATGTTCCAGGAAGTTGTTCCGCTAAACTGTTTTTAGTTTCTTTAGTCCCCATTAAGAATATTCCAATGAGATCTTTCCCTTGGCACATAATTTTACGTTCAGTAATGCGCTTCGTGCATTCTATTGCATTTTCAAAAAAAGTTTTACCGCTTTTGTCTTTTGCAATGGTGTTCTTGCCTATATCCAAAACTAAGATGGTAGCCTGTTCTACTTTTTTTTTCATTTTTATTATACGGAAATAACATACATGAATTAAAAAAATTAAATTAAAGTAGTTTAATCTGCGGCACTACAAATTCACAACACAAGTTATGGAAAGGAGCAAACAAACAAGTTTAGACATGAATAAAACTTCAACTAGGGATGAAACGATACGAGTAAATACAAGTACTTACTCAATACTTTTCTTTCGATACCAAGTAGGTTTCGGTCAAAAGTACTCGTATCGATATGTCATTATCACTATTTTACTTTATTGTGTTAACAAAAGGTCTATAATAATCAATAATTTATGATGATCCAACTTTTTGAACTCTTCTTTCATCAGCAGTTAAATAGAGAAGTTTTGCTACGCAACCAAGTTTAGCGCAGTTGGTAGGCTTGTTTGTGTTTGTATATAGAGAAAAAAGTCTTTTTTAATTCATTGTTCATTTCGTACTTAATTGTGGCAATACTTTCAATTTGCATAAGCATTTAAAAAGCCATTTCAATTATATTGCACCTTATAATAACAACATTTCAATGTAAGTTTGGCAGAAGTTCAAGACGTTAAATTTAAAAAGTAAATTGCAAGCTGGCGTTGTTGAAGATCAATAAGTTTCAATAATTTCAGAATAAAGAAGGAAACTAGACGTCACCGCAGGCAGTTGTCTAAACAATAAACTAACCAATTACTCCGGAGCCTCCCCTTCTACATCGACAGTCTATGCTCAATCCTTCAGTCTGATCTGCATCCAATATTCCATCTTCGAAAGAATTGTGTTACAAAAAGTAAAAAGTTTTATAAATACTTTTAATGAAAATTAGATAACAATTTGAACCGCTAATATTTCATTACAACGGGAAACAATCACAAAAACAGCCGTTTCTTTTCATAACCTTCTTTTTGTGTATTTCTTATTTTTATTTATCCTTAATTCTACAAAAAAAATCTATCGATACAAGTTGGTATCGATACTTTTCAGTCGGTATCGAGTAAGTATCGATACTTTACAATCGATACCGTATCGTGAAAGTACGTGGTATCGTAACTGACGGCTACTGACAACTAGGGATGGCCGTCGTAAACGTTGATATTCGCACTGCATCCGTGGGCGTTAAACTGCGGCACGCGGAATCTCGGAGCATTTATCAATCCTGGATAGCGATTTAAATGTTATACTTTAAACGTTATTTAAGCAGTCGCACTCTTATGACAAATGTAATTTTGAGTACAATAGAAAAAGATGACACACAGCAATCGATTTAGCATTTATATTCAAATGTATATTATATTTTACGGAAAGTCTAATTTTGGCGCAAAAGTAAAAAAAAAACTTGTCCTACACCACGATTCGGCGGGACATAGTGTTAAGATAAAAAAAATAACATCTATACGTATTTTATGTTTTTGAATAACGCGGTTTTATTTAAAAAGGCAACATCTTCTATTATGTTACTTATATTAATTAATTAAATGTAGTTAATGTAGTCATAAAGGTACCTAAAACACGCAAAATTCTTTTAACACACAAATAAGTAAATTGACCGAAAATTTTTGGGTAGTAATAATATCACTGAACATCTCACACATTGCCATCTGATCCCAAACTATTTAGAGAATGTACTATAGTGACCAAACAACTTAAATTTATACTAATATAATTTATATATAGATAATTAACACCCAAACACAGAACAAATATCCCTAGTCATCATACAAATAATTTGTGCGTCAGAACATTTGGCTTTGTAGTCAGGAGCATTTACCACTACACCAAGGGGTAAGTCAATCTATTTGTCAGAATCCATCATTTGTTTCGAAACAGTCGATACAGTCATATTATATAATATTGTGTACTACATGTTCGTCGCGTCGATAAAAAAATTGTGACTACATAACACTGTTTAACCTATGTTTAGCTTTATTTTCTTAGAAATTGTTAAATATAATTTCAATTTCTTAAGCACAAACATAAGTATTTCACGATATTATTTCCAAATCGAACAGTTTAAAACACATAAGGCAAAAACAGCTTTAAACATTAACTCGTGCAATAACAATGTTTTCACGTTCTTTCGATTTCCACTTCTATGGCTTTAACAGC
>DWHO01005657.1:0-10181 GCA_018247575.1 Eurytides lysithous rurik | reverse complement strand
AGAAGGAGGAGCGGGAACAAGAGTGAGAGAAGGAATGAGGAGAGGGAGGGGATGGGCCACCGGCCACCTCACTCACCTGACGAAATGCGGAAGCAAAAACACTTCCACTTCACGCCGATTTTCTGTGAGGTCGTGGTACCAATCCGGCTCGAGCCGGCCCATTCAGCAGCGGGAACAGCTGCGTGGCTCTACCACCGTGTATGGTATAATAAGAATCCGATGTTTATTCGAGTAATATAGGTTATGTGACGTCATATAACGCGTTATTAATACACAATATCTTCACTCACTTTTTCTAACGGGAGGCGTTTTGAATTATTTGTAATATAACGGGTCATTTTCACTCAGACACAAAGAATTATGACATCGTTAATATCCAGCGTTCATTTAAACATTTAGCTCGTGGCGAATGTGCTTCCATTGAATAATTAAACATTATGTCGCATCGGTATGCAATCGATAACATGATTAAAGGTATATAATATATGCATACGGTACAGCGGGCTAGCGCTTTATTAAACACGGAACACCTATGTTGCAATAACTGATTGCAATAACTGTTTGCACTTTAATACTGTTGTTACTTTTATCTGGTAGAAGAGCTGCCACTGCAGCATCTATAGCATTAAAATCATTGCGCCAGGCAACACCGTCCTTATAAAATACGGTTAGTATGTTTACGTAATATACCGAAGTTTACATTGCGAGATCATGACGGTGAGTAGGCAAGGCTGGTCCTCAGTACAAGAAGTGTTCCTTCCCAACTGTCCAAAAACTACAACGTAAATAACAACATCACTGTGGTACAGTAAAACAATAGAAAAATGTCTTTTAAAGGCGAATTTTTGGTTCATTAAGGTCATTAATAATCGGCGTCATCGATTGTCACTCGTATGGGGAGTTAAACGTGAGTGATCTTTTGACTTACACATACAGTTTATGAAGTGATAAGAGCTTAGAATGTTCGTGAATATACATTAAGCGATCTTTTGAATTGTCTGACGCAGTAAATGTCAGTTTGATTTTATCAAATTTACCACTTTTAAAGACATAGCTTTACATGTGCCTAAATTTATAGCAAAATGTTTGTAATCCTTATCATTAGATAATACGAAGCTTAAAATTATCATCGTGTATAGTGTCGTATCATATCGTGTACTCTTCTCTTCCCTTATGGCGTACAACGTCAATCTGTATCCCATCTAGCAATTTATATAAAGTAAAAGTATCAATAACAATTGTAGAAATATTTTCGTTATTCATGTCTTAAAAACTATTTGTCCAAGGTGGTAAAATGTTACATTACTTGAATTACATTCTCAAATCACTCTGACTGCGATTGTACGTCGACTCATTGGAATTTGCGTTAAATGAACATAAATATGAAAGAAACAGAAGATAAAAGTTTGGTTCAAGGAATTTTGGAATGATTGTAACTCTTGTTCCATTTTGAAGTAAATAATGAGAATTTACTTTAAACTACTGCTTACGCCATCTACTAGCGTAACTCGGAATTACGATGGAACGAATTGGCTAAAGAAACTCGCAAGAAGAGTCGATACCTTAGTCAAAATCTTTTTCAAAGAAACGATATAAAGTTGCAAGCCTGCTTTTTTATGACTCAAAAAGCTAGAATAAAATTATTCTGCCTAATGATAATTTCACATATTACAAAGCTCATACCTTTGCCACGTGTGATTTATTCGGATTATTTCTTCCCGAGTCCCTTAAATCAATTTTACACTTGGTCATTGAATGCGAATTATAGGTATCAATGTCGAAATTCAATGCTCCCTAATAGGACCCTTAAATCGCGTCATATCTTGAACTTGGTTAAATAAGGTCGAGTTAACTAAGCTTTAACAGCTTTATACCTAAAACTCAATACGTAAGTTTCGAATGAATAATTATATCCGTACGACATTTTACGAAAAACATTTTATTAGTAACTATTGTTTTGTGGGGGTCATCTTAACAATCGTGTTATTACACAACTGCCCAAAAAGTGTTGTTTCAAGGTATATGTAAATATATATATTTATTTCACTAAATTTCAGAACTTATTGATTTTTTTTCTTCATTGAAATTTCCATACCACCACGAGTGAAAAAGGTGTTTATGTAACATCACAAAAAATACAAAATGGCGGACGCGATAACAATAATACACTCATTCTAGTACACTTTTTTTTCAGGACTATTTTTGTCCAAAAAAATGTATACTAAATAGGTTAAAAAAGAAAGAATAATAAATAGCCATTCGTCTGTGGGGTTATTAAGGTATACCAAGCGAAAATTTAACAGAACTGCAAGGAACTGTGGTATGTGATCACCGCTATAAAGAAGCATTTAGCTTTGTTTACGTTGTTTTGTAGTACTTGTTGACGTGATATTAACATGCAAATGTCGAAATTGTAAAACTCCTTGTTTCGCGACAGTACGATAAAGCAAAAACAAAAACATAGACAACAAAACTATATTGTCAAGATTTTGGTAAAAAATTTTAATTAATTTCCGTTTCAAGAATTTGTTTACGAAAAGTGAGAATTTCTTAATTAACAACTAGTGTAACTAAAACTTAATCTAATTTCAAAGCGATACCTGTATAGATCATTAATCGATTTCCGCTTATCCGTCTGAATTTCTTGACTTAATTCAAAACTTTTCTATCACCAACTTTTTCTATAAACAGTGATTAAATGTCGAGTATTAAAACAAATGTAGTATGCTGAATATACACCACGCTTATAAGGTATATTGCAAAATTTATCGTACATATAGAAATTGATCAGTTAAGTTACACGCTTTACCGATAGCTTTCTGCGAATCGACACGGTTGCACGGGTTTTTAACGGGAGGTTTTTTTTTTCAATTACACCGGACGCGAGCGTATTTTTCCGAGGGATTATGTCCCTTCGCCACGTGGTTGCACCCTTGCGACATATTGGCGCGACCCCTCGGTTCGTTCGCCTACGAATTGTCCATCAGTTTATGAATCATCCCATCCCGCATGCGACATTATTTAAGACGAGGCAGTGACGCCATTGTCGGGAGATTATATTCCGTCTGCGAATACGGAGTTATAAGTGAAAGGCTGTTTAAATATATCAGTTCACTAAGATGAACTAAATAGAACACAGCAAGTTTCGAACAAAATATTTTTAAGTGTTGTTTTAGTCCTGTTCTTTCTAGGGAGGGAAATTAAAACAAAAACTGCGAAAAAAAAACTGGGAATAAAAGTTTTAATTTACTGTAGACCACCAACCAAACCATTTTACCGTAATCCACTCGGATTTGCCAATTTTATGTAACAAAAATGTGGATACGTAGCCATTATAAGTTTCAGCATGAACGTCATCGATAATGTCAGCAAGGTGTAACTGCGTGATCAATTAATCTCTTCCTGACTAATACATCACGTTGTTACACCACCCGACTTATTTCTTCCCGAGTCCCTTAAATTAATTTTACATTTGGTCATTGAATGCTCCCTAACAGGAAGGACCCTTAAATCGCTTCATATTATTCTTTAAGTTCGGGTTAACTAAGCTTTAACAGCTACATACTTAAAACTCAATACGCAAGTTTTGAATGAATAAATAATTGTTCATTCAAAACTACGGATCGATCGAACGTTTCGTAAAATGTCGTACGGATATAAATCCGTACGACATTTTAGGAAAACATTTTATTAGTACATAAATATTGTTTTTTGGGTGGCATCTTAACCCGTATTTGGGCCGAAAAAAACAAAAAGTAGTATGCACTCTATGGTCATAGAATAACGGATTAATATTATTCTCGTCATTAAATGCCTGCAACGGGTAAGTCGACTATGCAACGTGTCATCAAGTTATATCGCGCACCGCTCCCCCTGTCGCACGTTCCCACCGAAAACCGCGCCAATTGTAGACGAAATCAAATACCTAAGTTTATAATGCACTCACGTTCGACGTTACAACTCCATCGCTGGCAGTTTACTACGGCGTAATTAAACCACTGACAACACGAGATTGACGTTCTAACGGAACTGTTGTCATTGTGTACGTCAAAACAACAACGATAAGTAATAGTATTGTTTATTTACTTTAATCCATAGACGTGAATATCTTCCCTAAATCTTACTAATATGATGAATGTTAACGTGTTTTGTGAGATTTTCTCTTTTTGCAGCAACAAAGGGAGGGATCGAAGTTTTTGCGTAGCTAAGTTTTTTGGGATGGAGAATGCAAACCAAATTTTTTCCACTAAAAAAAAACAAGAACTGTTATAGCGACATAAAAAATAGCGACGCTGTTGGTAAAAACCAGTGACTTAAGTACGACAAACCTTTAAAGTTAGTCATTCGGTAGTTTTCTTATGGTTATCGGTAAGATCAGCAGATGTTGATTTAAAAAATATTTGTTCCAGAGTATAATGATGAATTTGGTGGGCCACGGTAATAATCACGTGTTGTCTTTAATATTTTACTAGGAACTAACTTGAATGTTTTTAACAGTTTGTTTTAATCGTGGTCACCAAGGAAATACTGAAGGTGCTCAACCAAAGTTTTATCTTTCAATAGAACGAATAAATGTTTAGCTTAGCACTAGAATTAGAGAAAACGTAAGCCATGAAGTTTTAATTAATGATAAAGACGTTAATAATACACGGATAGATAGGTCCGAATGAAACTACTAGGATACAGATAAATATCGACGCCTCTGTACTGATAATAGCTTCGCAATATTGGTTACGTGTTGTGCATAGGGTGGTGGACGGACTTATTCGCAGTTGATTTACAGTAATTGATCATCTAGGGGCTCTCAATCACTATGGGGAAACGTACGGGTCAACGCTGTGAATGCAACTAGCCTGTTTAAAACTACGGTCAGCTTGGACTGGAAATTATTTCGAAGACGATCGTAAACGATTGGCATCTCGTCTTGCTAGTTACAAAAATGGTTTTGATATTATCTGCTTATAAAATGGATAAGTTGTAGAAAATTGGTAATTCTACCGCCAAATAACAATGTGTAAGCAGTATTTCATTCTGGTTTGAAGGGCAATTAATGAGGATGGAAACAAACGTGGTAGAGTTATGCAGCTATTCCTCCTGTTGCTGAATGGGCCGGCTCAAATTGGATAGGTAAAACACCCTCGCAGACAATCGGCATAAAGTGGAAGTGTTTGTGCTTCCAAGTTTCATCCGGTGAGCGTGATGGCCGGCGACTACCCTTTTGTCCTTTCTTTTCCAGCCTCCCCTTCCTTCCCCCCCCCTCCCTCGTGTCTTTCTCTTCCAAAAATTCACAACTTATAGACGGGGAAAGTGTTTGAAAAACGTTCAACGTTGCAAACGTCAGGGACAGCTGATATTGCTTTCCTTTAGGTGAATCGCTTGCTTGTTTTCCCGCTTACTCTATAAAAAAAAGATATAACATCTCGAATCTCTGGCTGACGGTTGCAACGCAGAAGCAGGAGTATTAAGCACGTTCTATGTGATACTATGTCATTATGGGCAAGCTTGTTGCTTATCATATGGCATGTGAATACGGTGGTACAGCCACGCAGCTGTACCCGTTGCTGAATGGGCCGGCTCGAACCGGATAAGTACCACGACCTTAAAGAAAATCGGTGTAAAGTAGAAGTGTTTTTGCGTCTGCGTTTCGTCCGGTGAGTGAGGTGGCCGGTGGTCCATTTGCTAGTTCTGTAATGCTGCAAATGTCTGTGGGCGGTCGTGATCACATACCATTAGGTGAGCCGCTTGCTCGTTGTCAGCCAAAACCATAAAAAAAAAAAAGAATTGGTCATTTCGTCCCTTTATCTCTTAATAAAGTTGAAACAGACACGTGATAGGATATTTTTGAGTCCGCTTGAGGAAGTATCACGCCGTAGTCAGTTATTCAACCTGATGATAATGGCGCCGTTTCAGTTGAAATTACTGGGTTTGCTGGCAACGTGATTGGAACTTGCTGGTGCAGTCATGAGCAAGCGAGATGCACACCAGGTGTCCAAATTAATGGTAATGTTTGTTTAAGCCTTCATGTATATCTAGATCTTTGCATTTAGTATTGCGATGTAAACAATGTGTGGTCGCACTGTTACGAGATGGGTAGACAACAATAGCCTGCGTTGTAAGAGCGAAGCCAACATTTATGCTAAATAAGAACATTCAACATACTTTTAAATCATCCTGTGCCCTCCTAAGTGGCATGGGTTAGGAGTTGTTGCCAAAAATATGAATTCCACAAGAACCTATCTATAAAAGATTCCTCTGAGATAAAATGTGTGTGTTCTTGTGAATTATCGTATTACCTTTTTGTCTTAAGAATGAGGTATCCGGGCCCACCCACACAGCACTATGTTGGCGTTGTCGGGATAGTCGGCAAAGGCGTTTGCTCGTTTGCCACCCTTCTTATATTTGTATGTTTACTACTACTATGTTACTTCAAAATATTTAAATGTACTCAACAATTAAATCGATTTTGCTGGGTCCACCAGGAAAGGTGGAACTTGAAAAGTTTTTTCTCCTCTTACAAAATTAAGATTTGCTCTGATTCTTCACAGTAGACTATGTAGGATTTAATATACATGATGGCCAGTTATAATTAAGTCTAATTATGACGAAAGTAATCCTTATCTAATTTAATCTATCGCTGTACTTCTGTCGACTAAAAGAGCGACGTGAACGCGGGTTAAGTCACCGTTGCCCAAGCCCAAAACGGGCGTGGAAATTTACATATTATTAATTTACGTGGCAGCACTACCCTCGACGGTACGCAATCTGTGTAATTCGGGTGTTTAGCTGTTGTTGTTGCGATACGTAGCTTGTCCCATATAAATGCTTTGAAACAGCTTTATGTACAGTACAACTGAATGTAATATTGGTACCAAGCATAAATCGACGAAGTTTCCGGCTAGTATGTTATGTAAATGTTTTCCTACGTGAAGACATTCGATCTTACATTCCATCACGTCTTCTACATGATTAACTAAGTGACTAATTGGAATGCTTTACTTTATTATTATATTGTTGTTTCGCTTTACATTGTCTCGCTGATTGTTGTTTATTCATTTATGGTTAAATCGAAAATATAACTTATCTGTCGATAATAATACTGTGATTTTAGCTGCTTGATGAAATCATTGTGTCTCATTAACGTTTTACCGAAAACAAGCTCTGTTTTACCTGAAAATCGACCTGGATGAAAGAAAATTCGCCCGCTCCAAGATTATTGTTTACATTGGCAATGAAACTTCGACGAATTTCGCACGGTTAAAACAGTTTCACGATCTTAGATGCCTTCGATATAACTTTGTTTTGAAATACTGGTTTTTATTGCTCTCCGTTGCGTCAGTTATTTTTTAAATACGATAACAGTTTCTTTTAATACAAAATAAATATCAATCGTACGAAATATATCAGCACTCGACGAAAATCTCCATTTGATAGTTCGGATAATCGCGAAGGGAAATGTTTACATCACATTATGGGGGCATTTGAAGTAACAATAAAATTCATTATGTAAAACATCGCACAGTAGCGATGATCGCGCCTGAGGGAGCGGCGTTCGATCCATATTTCTGACACTATCATCGCGGGGAGGGCGTCTCCCCATGATTCGGACTCAATCGGGCCGGAATGAAAAGTAGTGGGTAATATTGTCCATTTGCATATTTTAATTGTGATAGAAGGGCCAACCCCCGCGGCGCGAATGTGGCATAAGCGAGCGATTTGCATACATAGACGGCGTCGAGGCCCGGCAACAAATTGCTCAGTCTGTAAATAAAATCAGCGGCTTACGTAAGCGTTTACTTTTTAATCTGCCCCCGCGCGCTCTTTATAGGATGGGATACCTTTGGTTTGCTATTACGCAATTAACGCGCATCACTATGTCGGTTATGTCGTGACGCGGTCCTTAAGAGAACTGCCAAGCTTTCATTCCAGCAACACTCAACAATTTTTAATTCACCAGCCAACAAACTAAAAAGGTTGATATATTTTTAATTTCAATGATTATGAGGAGCTCAATACAAATCTAAGATCATGAATTTTTGAAATTAAGCGTTTGCTATTGATACGTTAATGTTAATTCGTAGTATTTAACTATTTTAACGTATTTAGATGTATCTGGATGTGTAAAGGTTAACGCTCAATCGATTGCTTCGGTTGTAAGGTTACGTTTGTTACTGGCCGTGCATAATTATGTTGGGCGACGTGTGGGAGATGACACGGGACGCGACATGGCGCCAAGCTCACAGTGGTACGCCCCGCGTGACGTCAGCAATGCTTCTCGAACATTCCATCGTATTAACTAGTGAACGGTCACGCCCACCCTATTTTTTATAAGGGGTATTTGGTACGGGAGTGTCCTGGATAATTGATACTCTTCTCCTATTACCAAATCGGATTGTACGCGCTCATCAAATGCTAGCAGTCGGAGCTTTTTAGTCTTCGTTTTTTATTCGAAACGCATATGATTCACTCTATTAGTGGACAGTGAAGTGCAATAGCTGGTGCAATCAGTTTGCTATCCATTATTCCAAGTTTGACATGAAATTAAAAGTAGATAGTAGTCTAGTAGTCGGGGTGTAGGACTTGCGATTTCAGGTTGCAATTCAAATCTCACGTACGCTTACGAATTTGACCTTTTATCGACGGAATGTTTTCTTAGGTGCGAATAGGATAGTTTAACATTTGTCGGTAGGCACTTGCTTTAATGTGATCTTTTGCAACAAGTGTTAGCTGACACTAACTAGCATTAGCTTTAGAAATAAAAGGCATAAAGATTTTTTTAAAATTATAAGTGCTACCTCGTTCCTCACTGAACATATAGCAATTTTATTCTATTTCCAGTCCAACAGACTAAAGCGCGTGTACAGAAACGCATGTCTATGATCGTATTTTTGTAAGACGCAGATGAAATTCCGATCGCCGCGGCTTATTACGGAATTAGATCGGCGTTGTCATAAACAAAGAGGTTAAGTGCTCTCTAAATAACATTGCTTCCCTTCTTTACCTTAAACGTTTTTAGGCGGAACGCGTTATTCTGGGTCGATTGTAACGTTTTATGAATATTGCCTAAGCGTTTGTTTGCTCTATTTTGTTATAAATGAGAATTGGATAGTGTCCTACAAAGCAAACGATGTAAATGTGGTACTAATAGAAGAAAATGTTAAATTATCACGGGTAATTGCGGATCTAGGTTTTTTATTTGATGTTTTTATTATGTGAAATTATGAAATGCAACTACTAGCCGCCGTGTAGCGTTGTTACGCTGCTCCGCCATCTATCGGCGAGTAGCCAGACAAGGCTCTTGCAATCCTTTTTCTAATTTGGACGGACAAGGTGCATTCTGAAACGAGACTTAAGTATTTTATGACCATGTCTCAAGTACAAATTACTATAATTTTATTAACTGCGTTTTAAATTCTGAATCTTCATACCACTTTCTGTCGTTGGTTTAGCAGATTTATCACTTTAAATTTACGATTTTCGTACGCTCTTTGTTTAAATAAAAATCGATAAAACGTGTCTTACTTTTTTACTTGCATATTTGCATTGTATTTGTGTATCGCTCATGATTTGATATTAATTATTCAAAGATTTGTTACGTAAGCAAAATACGTTTTGTTGTTTGCAAGAGAAATCGTTTCAGATGAACCCTTATTATGAAGTTGTTTGTAATATCAAAACTCTCATACCTTATGTACAAACTTATATGATGCTGAGAATATTGTCTTTAATGTTGCATGTACCTTAGTAATTGAGTTCTATAGCACCTCGAAACTTGGGAGGTTGGGCAGGAGTAAGTTCGTACAAGTATTTCCAGTAAGCAAGGGACGGAGCCTTTGGGAGCAGTTTCAAAACTACACAGCCCTAATATGGTCCTATTTACTCATTTCCCTTTCCTACATACATACAGCTTTAAGAAAAGGATTAACGACTATGGAACCTTAAAGGTGCTGAAAATACTTGCTGTATATCATAATATACTTTTTGACTTTTAGAGCCTTCTTTATGGTCATAGAGCCATGCAGCTTCAGCTGCTGCTGAATGGGCCGGCGAACCGGAAAAAATGACCTCACGGAAAATCGGCGTAAATTGCAAGTTTGCATGCAATTGCATGTTTCTGCTTCTGCGTTTCGTCTGGTGAATAAGGTGGCCCTCCCGGCCCGGGGGGGGGGGGGGGGGGGGGGGGG
>DWHO01005656.1:0-10181 GCA_018247575.1 Eurytides lysithous rurik | reverse complement strand
TAGCCCGATGGGACGGATAACCGACACGACCGGAGAGAGATAAGGCGCAGAGGCGGTGACATTAAACCGACCTCTTATTAACGACTTCTTCAAGCCACCGCTAGATGGCGTCCACAAGAAGCCGGGACCGATTTTCTATATGCCCATCCGACACAAGGAAAGCACAAATATAAATATGCTTAAAACAGAAGTTGTTTGTTATTGTAATGCCAGTGTTAGTGGTGCTAAATACTGATTATTGTTATTAAAAAAATAGTCAGATTTGAAATATTGAAAACAAAATCCAAATACTAAAACCTGATGTACGCTAGTAATTCTACGGATATGTATGTATTAGTTCAAATCAAATCAAATTATATTTATTCAAATAAGCCTTTAGAAGCACTTTGGAATCGTCAGAACAAATGTTATGTATTTACTAAAACTGCTACTTTTTTCTCTCCAGGGGTGTTAATGTTCGAGCTGCTGACCGGCTCGCCGCCTTTCACCGGCGCCGATCCTATGAAGACCTACAACAAGATACTGAAGGGGATCGACGCCGTCGAGTTCCCGCGCTGCATCACCCGGAACGCGGCGAACCTCATCAAGAAACTGTGCAGGGACAACCCCGCTGAGCGCCTGGGCTACCAGCGCGGCGGTATCACGGAAATACAGAAGCACAAGTGAGCATTAAACCTTCTCTTTTCGAATACTACAGAATAAGTGTTGTCCCGACCGATTCCGACCATGGCGGCCGATTTACAAGAGGCCAGCCCAGTGCGCGGGATATATTAGAGTGCATAAGTGTGCGCAGACACCGGTGCACTCACTCTTTCTTTACTCTCATAGCCCGATGGGACGGATAACCGACACGACCGGAGATAGATAAGGCGCAGAGGTGATGACGTCAAACTGAAATAATAAAGATAAAACTTTTAAAAACGACTTCTCCAAGCCACCGCCAAATGGCGACGACAAGAAGCTGGAACCGACTTTTTACATGCCCATCCGACGCATGGATCATCTACCTTTTCGGGTGACATGTATCGGGCACGTAATGCCCTTTTTTTTGTTTTACGCGGGGGAAATTCCTTCGCATACCCGGCCTTGCAGGGGCAAGGACGAGTTATGTCGGGCCCGCATCCGATTAACACCCCACGATGTTCCACCTAGGCGCATATAGGCAGGGTCACGAGAACGCCTTCGCACACTTCCGCGACCCTACCAGCGCTGGCCACCTCTGCAGCCCCTCCTCTGCTGGGTGCCCTCTGGCCTTGCTCGCCTTGAGGAGATGATCCTTCTCAAGGCAAGGTTTGCTGGAACATGAAGTACGCTTTCCTACCCGGAGTCGTACGCGATGGCCAACGGACCCCCCCGAGTCTGCTGGCTGGAGGCCATGGGAGCTAGGAACTGGCCTGCCACTTCTGAACCTGTGCCCAAAAGTGACAGGTCTCCCAGCTCCCAGCGGTGGTCCTGGTCTTGGGCCGCTCACGATGTTTTGGCTGTGGGAGGTAGGGAGAACGGCGTGACGTAATATCGACACTCCTCTCCCCCCGCGACTCCACCTTGGTTGCGGAGGACAGAGCGTTGTGGCCTCACACCACCCTCAACCCATCCCCCACAGCCTCCTCCAAAGCGCATCCAAAGTGGGCTACAAGAGCCCACTTGGAGCGCTCCCTCTGGCCAGCCCTACACCACGGGCTGGCCGTGTTTGGGTTGGTTCCTCTTGGCTTCGCCGTGGGTGACCAGGCCACAGTTACTAGAGCCCCTCCGCCACGACAAGGCGGGAACCCGTCGAGGGGAGGGGCTGTCGCCTAAGGGTTGGCGGCTTTTTCGAAAAACTGCTTGGTCGTTTCTTTGAAGTACTGTTTAATTGTCGGGGGCCTGCAATCGCTATGCATATGCGTTTAAACTTGTATGTTATAGCAAAGCGTGCACTGTACATGAACGTGGCGTTCCAGGGAGATAACGAGAGGAGTGGGCGCTCAATGTTGCCACACTTTAAATCTCAGTATTTGGCTATGTGGCTATTCGCCACAGCTACCAAGTTCAACGACTAGATTGATAATTAATTTATTTATGACGGACACGTATTGATTTATCGAAATCAGAAAATCGTACACCGTCTACATAGTACGAAACCGCAGTGCATAAAGGCCGCTGTAAAACAGAAATCGGGGCGAGCTGCGGCGGCGGATACCTTTCTTAATCTCGCACCAAGAAATCGAGAGCAGCGGATTACGTCACGCTGTTTCGCGCCACCGGCCCCGGCTTGCCGGCCGAAATTTTATCTCAGTGAAGGAAATCTGGTCTGGTAAACGGCGGTCGGTCCGCACCCCCTTCTAGATCATTCCACATTTTTATGCGATCGCCTTTTCCAAACCGATAAAATGTAATATTGTAAATGAAAATGTTGATAAAAACAATAAAAATATAATTTGTTTCTGGAACAAAGACATACAAAAGTATTTAACCTTACAAAACTAGATAACTGCTGAAACATTTTATATCTAGTATAAGCTTTGTTACTCCAGCCGGCAAAGCCTATGTTGTGAGCACAAGAAGCTCATTAAACAACTGAATTACCTCGATAAAACATGTGTTATACCAAGATTGCCTTGGTATACAGTATGTGTAGAACATGAAACATAAATTAATCGTCACAAACAAAAATTAATTAATTATATAAAAGTAAATTATAATAAAAAAAATGTTTATAAATCATGTATGTACTGATATTATATAGTTTCTGTTATATATTGAAAAGCATACAACGGAAACTATATAACATCAGTAGTGTCGTCATAGGAATGTGTAAGAAGTCTGTCGAAAGAAGACGAACTCAACTCAGGCAAATGTTATATTTTCTAGAACTCTCTTAAAGATTACGGAACGTTGTTTTATAAGAATTAGAAAAGGCGTTGTACGACAGAGGAATTTGTGTACGCAAAGTCTACATCGTTTAAAATATATTATTCTTACAAAAAAAAATCGCATTCATAATTTAAAAAAAAAATCTATTGGCATTCGATTTTTAACCTTTACATTTTTTTCTAGCATAAATATTGTTCAGACATCTAATATTTATTCCGACCGAGGTTGCAGCGATCAACTTATTTAATTAGTGGACTAAGCTTTCAGTTCAACCAAACGTTATTTCATATTAAGGTCAAATCAATATTAAAAAGGTTTGAACAGTCTAAATGGACAATCAAGGTAAAATGAAATTACATCGACATCGTCTCTATGCATATAAAGTTTTTCTAAACGAAATATAACAGAATAAATAACCTAAATTCCTCAAATCAAATACAGTAATCCCCTCTATAACACGGTACCCTTATGACTGATTCTCATACTACGCGATTTCAACCCCTCGTGTAACACGGATAATCCGCCTTATAACGCGAGGATTTCCCACATTAAATTTTATTACATATGCATATTTTTTTTATTCAAAATGTGCTTAGTTTGTTTTTAATAAAACGTACATATTTCGTTCATAATATAGTTTTTTCTTAATATTCCATTTAAACCTCCTGTAACGAGAAAAGTTAAACGTGAATCATTTGTACACAACGCGTTTGTAGGGGTTCATAAATGCGCGTTATACGGGAAAACTCCTACAACTCGTTTTTATATAACGCGGAACCAATCTACCGTACTGGGGGGGATTACTGTACTACTTTGGGGACCACAAAAAGAATTACCCTGTAAATACAGGGTTATTTACTTCAAATTTTTATTTTCCAATTACTAACAGGTAGGAAAAAAATAAAAGTGTCCAAGAGATATCTTGGAGTCTTAAAAAAAGAAGACCACGTGCGTCTTCATTCTTCTTGAAATTGTATGAGGATTGAAGTTCATTAAACATTAATCTGCCCGTTAAGTGTTTTATGCGAATTACCGAATGAACATTAACAACCTTCATGCTATTCAATTAAGTATTAGAAATATAAAAATAATTACCGGTTAATTAATACACACTTCTTGCTTCACAGATTCTGTCAAGTTATTGACATACAGTAAATAAAAACCTGTCTATTTTATATCTGTGTACATTTCTTGTTAACATAAAAACATTTTCAAGCGTAGTATATTTTATAATGCGTGTAATTGTGTATTTTGATGATCAGGACAAGAACCGTCAGAGAAAAATTGTAGCAAAAATTAGGAAAACGAATTAATGAAAAAATATTCCATGTATTTTATTCCACAAAATCAATTTTCAAATAATTCACTACAGCTGAACGTACAGTCGTGTTCTCATGATATATTTTTAATAATGTGCATCAGTATTTGTGTTTGATTGCCATTTTAATAATAATAATAATAATAATACTAAAATAATACGAATAAAAACCGAAAACTGCTGCAAGTTCTTTTTTCGTATAAAATTCAAACCTTGTCTATGGCACGGTTGTTTACCTAATCATAATCATGGAGCTAACCGAGTCACTCTTGTAGGGCTCCTAGCTAGTGCCAATACAGAATATTTATCTTATGTAATCGCTTTTTTTTTCTACTCTAATCAGGGCTTTTTTTATTTTCTCACGGACCGGAGCAAGGAAGGACGGATCAGAGTCGTTGTCGATGTTGCATGCAACGTTGCCTATCCCCCGCGCTGTTTTGTCTGCATATCAATGAATTGTTGCAATAGTAACATTTATTGCTAAGCGGATGACAGTACGGACGATGCCTTATACCGGCCGTGCAAATATTTCTCAGCCACACGTGGATGAGTACGGGAACAAATCTGTGTATGTGTTTTGTTAAGTGAAATAAAAATAAAACTAGAAGAATTCATGACGGCGACGTTCAGTTTCGCGTTCGTTTGGAAAAGAAAGCCAAGTTGGATTCTAAAAAGCTCGGTGTCCTTAGCAGATCGAGACAGTAGGTACTTCTAGTCAACTCAACGCCTTCAACTCTGCAGGGCGCAAGTGCAGCCACAGATGGAATGTTCACCTCTGAGCTGGGGCACCCCAATACCGGCTCCTTCCATTTAACCACATCCAATGTAGAGCTGCTCGAATCTTCGACGATCAAGTCAGTTTCCTGTTGACTTAGTTCTTTAGCCCCACGCAAACGCATTTCGTCTCTGTGTGTTTTCTATCGAATACGACATAGCGGCTGCACAGAGGAATCATTTGGATTAATACCCGTTGCTGAGTTCTGCCAAAGCACCACCATACCACCTGGATGGCTGAAATTCCACCACCGTGCATTTTTCACGGAATTTTCTTGCACGCACCACAAACTTGAGGAATTGGACTCTCACCAGTGGTATTTTCGGACCGATACTTACCGACCACCTTAAGGTTCTTCAAGAAGAGAGCTTATTCCTACCTTAAAAGCCAGCAACGCATTTGCAAGTCTTTTCGTTTGATGTTGCGGATATCCATGGGTGGCGGTGATCGCTCGCATGAACCGCTTGCTTCTTTGTCTCCTCATACAAAAAAAGGAAACTAACGTTAAAATAAGAACAGATTATTAAATAAAACAAATTTACAGATTTTATTGCGTTTTATCTTCCGACCTTTCGAATACTTTATAACGTTTATCATTTCGGGATAGCCAAGACGTAAGACGTCCTAATATCATTACGAACCCTGGCTACCGGCAATTTGTTAAATAATTAATATTAACTATAAAAAAGTTTTTTTTTATCCAATATAATACGCATTACGTTCGCATCTATTCGTCATTCCTCTACTTATTTTTGGATTATATTATATTATATGCTTAAAGGCTGGCAACGCATTTGCAAGCTCCTTGATGTCGCAGATGTCCGCTTACCATCAAGTGAGCAAGCAGCTCACCGGACGGTAAGATCGTTTACCTCTTAATCCCGATAAAAAATATTATTAACTACCTATAATAATATATATTAGCCATTTCACGTATTCGACGAGGAGTTCCATAAGTCAGAAGCTTGAATAACATTAAATATTGTTATTCAAGCTTTTTACTTAATATGATACAAGAATGTCCCTCCCGACCGTTTGCCATCACGGTGGCATCAGTCATTATAGTAAGCGTTTGCGCAGACACAGGTGCACTCAATTTTAACAACAGCGGTAGAGCGATGCAGCTATTACCGCGTTTCGTCCGATGAGTGAGGTCCATCCCCTCCCTCCCTCTTCCTCTATCCCCTTTCCGCCCTTTCTCTCCTCTTTCCCCTCTTTTTCATCCTCCTCTTTTCCTCTTCCAAGAAGTCTCCCCTTAAAGGTTGGCTACGCATTTGCAAGTTCTGTAATTTTCCGTGATCGTAGATTTCAGTGGGCAGCGGTGATCGCTTACCAACATGTGAGCCGCTAACTCGAATATGATTTTGTTTCCCTTCGCGGAATACTAACCCACGACCTCTTGTAAAGCTCGGGCCTTTGCCACGGACGCAGTTATTTATCCGGGTACTAATTTTTGAACTTTATTTTGTCACTTCTACAATGGTAGGTTACATTTGAATAAACTTCAAACAGGCGGCGCAAGTTTGTTGTTGAACTCGATCGTCGATCATTTGACACAGATAATTTGTTATGTAAGCCGTTAAGCGCGTACTGGTTGTATAGTTAATAACAGGATGGCCAATTATTTGGCTTCGTTATGGACATTCCAGAAAAATACTAATTACGGAAAAGAAAAAAAATATTACTTTATTTAACACGGTCCAAAAAAAATTGATTCTGTTTTTAAACGATTTCATTCGACACGACAATATTCTTCCACATAATGTTAACAATGAAATATTTCAAATGTGAATAATTTAAAAATATATTTATTCAAATAGGCTCAGTTGGTGAAGAAGCTATCACCGGCTCGGAGTGCAGTTCTGCTATGAGAGCCGCGGAGAAACAATGCGTTACAATGCGTTAAGCCTTTAATGAGATAGCTATTCCACATAAGGGTCAATTTACTTAATTCCATGCATTTTGATAACATTTTACAGCGATAGAGCCACGCATCTGCTCCTGCTGCTGAATGGACCGGCTCGAACCGGATACGTACCAATAACGTTACATCCTCACAGAAAATCGGCTTAAAGTGGAAGTGTTTTTGCTTCCGTGTTTCGTCCGGCAAGTGAGATGGCCGCTGACTCATCCCCATCCCTCCCCTTCCTCCCTCTTTCACATCTCTTCCTACCTCTTTTTCCAATCCCACCTCCCTTCCGCCACCTATGTCCTTCTCCCTCTTTCTTTCAAAATATCCCCTCCTTAAAGGCTGGTAACACATTTGCAAGTTCTAAAAAGCTGCAAATGTCCATGGGCGGCAGTGATCACTTACCATCAAATGAGCCGCTAGCTCGAATGTCAGCCTAATCCATAAAAAAAAATATCTAAGAGGACTGTAAGACGTGTATCCTGCATTTTATTCAGACCTTTGTGGCAACACTACTCAATTATAGTCTGTTGTAGTTTCGCAAGGGATTTCGCATTGTCTCATTGTGTTACTTTCTGTGAGTTCGAGATAAAGCCATATTCGCATAGTACGATACTTCCGCGTTTCTTTGCCACAGATACATTAATTTTCTAACGATCTCTACTTCGAAATCACTTAGACATTTCAAAGTCATTCAATAATGAGAATGAGCGCACGACTTTAAAAAACAACATGTCGCATTCATTGTGCAATGTTTGCTAAATGTATGAAATCGTGGGAAGACGAACCGCGAAGCGTTTTAAGATTTTCAGTATCTCATCTTAATAATTACATGCGTATGCACAAAATATATGTATCTTTATCTGTTGAAAATATTATATATATGCTTAATTATATAGTTTCAAAGGCTTAATTTCAAGTATTCTTAGCTATGGTTCAACTGTTTGAAGATTGTCAAATCTTCGTGTATCTTATTTTCTTCGTGATTTCTATTTTAATTTAAGTTTTATATATTTTAGTTTTTATAGTTTAGTTTTATAATTAATTTAAGTTTTATAATAACGTTTACTAATCACGAGAGCACAAGGAATAACAACTCAAATCCAACTTACAAAGGTTAAAAGAACTGAATTAAAAACCCCGGAAATTAAACCTATATATATATAAATTCATCATATTATCTACGAACTATTGAAAAATAATAAGACAGTTTATCCTATAATCTATAATTTAAGTATTAAATCATCTTCAATTTAGCACGTCATTGGAGCACTAAATAAAAAACAGTGTATCAGTATACCGTTAATAAAAGTCAATTTACCTTAGATCTAAACTTCTTTCAAATTCTTATCGAAGTTAAAAATTAGCACTGAATTAATAAATCAGAGCTTATGGATGAGAATCAGTAAAAATACATTGTTTTAGTATTGGGACTCTTTCGTAGAGTCCTAACACTAACAACTTGTAGAAAACTTTGGCTAGAGTTGTTTGTGCTTTTACTGCACATAACTTTTTTAATACATACAATGTCACATTGTATGTATTAAAAGGACGCCAGAAAAATAAAAGAAACGCAATGAAACCGCAAAATAATTTCATTTTGTAAACAACCATATATACATATGTTTAATTTTTGGTTGCTAAGTTTTTTACCTTTTGCTTCATCATGAATATTGTGCGTGTGTGTGTTGATAAAGAATTCGTCCTTTATCGATCCCCAGCCAATACGAGAAACGGCATTTATTTTTTTAATAAATAAAATAGTTTGATTATAATAATTAATTTAATTGCACTAAACGACATGGTGCCAATAATGCTATCTGCGTTTCCCCATTGAATAGTTAAACATAGATTTTTAGCAAAAAAGGAGCCCCCTTGACAATAAATTTGTAAGATATTTTGAGATGACCCCAGAGGCTGAATATCAATAGCAAAAGGCACAAATAATAATCTATGGCATATAGATTTATACTTGCGCCCCTTACTAACCTTGGCCGCCTTTGATCGGCATCAGAGGCGGCTGATACCCAGCTTTGACTGAGCCCAGAGATAAAAGGCCGCTGTGTATTTGCGTACAAGGACCTCTCTCGCAAGGAATCACGGTTTATCAGTTGGGTCTCTTGCCATCACTATAGAAAATGCTATAAAGTTCTAAAAAAGAAATGCGCGAGTTTTCACCCTTATGCAATGTTTTCAAAGTCAACTTAGTCGATAGTAAAGCTTGTAGTTCAGTGACTCAATTTTGTAGACGGGACAGCAAAAAACCAAACGCGGTCTAAATCTTAAATTATCAATAGTTTGGAATAAGGTTTTATGTACCACACCAAAGGATTGTCCCACTGTATTTGTTGAATAACTTCCCTCGAAATAAAATAAATAAAACTAAGCCCAGTGTACAGACGTTGTAGTTGATTTAGAAAGAAATTGTAATTGGTTATGTACTCGTACTGCCATTTTTCTTTCTTTTAGCTCGGCCGCACAAAAGCCTCTCGTTCGTATTCCCAAAACGATTTCTAGGTCAGAGACACGCCAACGGTGAACAGATGCCTACCACGAGGCGTGTTTCGCATTACAATTATGCACGGACTACGTCACGACGAAAGCCAAACCGGAGTAATTATTTAAAAGACAAACTTTCTAATAAACATTTTTACCCGATTAGCAAAAGTATAATAAAGCTGTGGAGAATTAGAAAGGGAATATTGAATTTCTAATCAAATGGCTACGTACAATAGGTACTTTGACTACTTCGCCTTTAATTATACACGAATAAAGTAAACTTAATAGACTGGGTCTAATATTTACATAGACCAGCTCCCGTGAATATTGTCGGATCATTTTTTCGGTTAATTAATCTATCTTCAATAAAGGCAAACCAGGCAATACGGTTTCAGATTTATATATGTATTAAATTTACCGCAATAAGGACGCCAATACACGAGCTTTTAGATTATAATAAGAACAGCAAGGATATACAAATCAACAAGTGGTGTTAAAATGAAATATAATACTTAGATTGGTTTATTTGGCGAGGTTCGTAACGTGGACTTACACATACCAAGAATTTTTAGGATCACTTACATCGGTGCACAATATTGTTAGTTTCCAATCGTTTGGCTGAAATATATGTGATGCAGGATCATCGTCTGGGTAGGTCGGACTATCGTGGCAAAGTATAAGTATATATAGAACTCAGAGAGTCCAGAGGGTTGATATAAATAATGTAAAATCATCTGGATCTCCATTACGGATGGGTGTTCCACAAGGATCGATTCTGGGGCCTTTTTTATTTTTACTATATATAAATGATTTGCCTTCTTATTCAA
>DWHO01005655.1:0-10182 GCA_018247575.1 Eurytides lysithous rurik | reverse complement strand
TTTGTCCGCGTAAAATTTATGTGTGTAAAACGCCCTTATAACACAAGATATTTCTATCTTAAAATAGGGGCAGCGTTAAAAAAAAGAATGAAAAAAAAAATCATATTGAATTTTTATCACTGCTATTTCTTTTATGTAAAATTGATTGAGATTGAAAACAAATGTTTTCTCTTCAATTATACAAAAAAAGAATCCTTTTACAGTTTCATTATTGTTTTAATATTGATTACTAGCAATAGTGGTTGGCGGTTGTACATATCTAAAGGTCTACTCCACTCATAAGGAAGCATTTAATTAGTTCCCTCCTTTGTTTGTTTAATGATATTTATATATTAAGAAAGTGCAAAATTTTATGTTAAAAGATGTTTCTATTATATATATATATATATTATATTAAACAAACAAAGGAGAGAACTAATTAAATGCTTCCTTATGAGTGGAGTAGACCTGTAGTATATATATATATATACATCATTCCAACATAAACTTTTCATTTACACAAACAAGCATAAATTCTATTTATTATTTTTTTTATACTTATAGGACACACTTTATGCACCTCCAGCACCTGAAGTATCATTTGAAGATCATTGCAAGTATAAATACCTTTTTAACTACAGAGGGGTGGCAGCTAGTTTTCGATTTAAACATTTATTTCTTTGTAAATCACTAGTGTTTCATGTGGGAGAAGATTGGCAAGAATTTTTTTATCCATCATTAAAGCCCTGGGTACATTATGTACCCATTAGCCCAAA
The DNA here is from genome assembly GCA_018247575.1 of Eurytides lysithous rurik. NCBI lineage: Eukaryota > Metazoa > Arthropoda > Insecta > Lepidoptera > Papilionidae > Eurytides > Eurytides lysithous. The sequence goes on along the minus strand of DWHO01005655.1, from coordinate 9,427 downwards.
GGCTACTCAAAACGATATTATTAATTATATTGAGTACTTTAAGGAAAATGATTCTTTGGCTAAAGAAATTGCTAATAGAGGTTTCCAGCATATATGGGATAATTTAACTGTAAAAGATGTAAAATGTTACTGGAGAAAATTATTAAAAAATTATGCTAAACTTCTTAAATATGATGTTAAGAGAGATAATGATCTGATAAAATTATGATTTGATTATAATAAATATAACAACTGTTACATTTTTTATTTATTTTTTAATAAATTATCCACTTTTCCAAATCAAAAGATTAGTGTAATAGTAATAAAAGGGATTATTAGCCATATTTAAATGGATAAAGATAAAAAACAATAACTTGGTTCCAATAAATTTATTAAATAATAAAACAAAGGCTTAATTTTTATATTCATTTAAAGCTATAATAGCAAACATTCTAAGTATTAGGATAAGATTGAAGTTTAAAGACACTAAAGAATTGTTGGAAACTTGATGAGGAAAAGCTGAAAAGGTGAAGATCTTAGTAAATAGTTAAGTTTATAATGTTGAGATCTATAATTAATTTAAGAATGCTGAAAAGATGAAACAATATCACGATTTACTTATATTGACATTGAAAAGAATTGCATATAGAATAAAGTATGTTTAGTTGAAATCCCTATCGGGGAAGATGGCAGGTGCTGTTAGGGTCCATATGTAAAGTCCTACACAGACCCAAGATGAAGTAATCTTGATCCACATGGAAGCAACATTTTCTTTCGACAGTTGTGAGCTTGGGCTGAAATTTATTGTTTTGACATTATTTATATATAAATAAAATATTAATCATTTGAAATAACTTGCAATAGATCAACCAAAAATTAGATGTAACAGATATTGAATTATTGCTTACAAGCTTTTATTCTCACTAAGCTAATCATCAAGGAAAGGGCTGTAAAGAAATCTACAGTAAAAGTATGAAAAAGTTCAACTTAAGCCCACCATTGTGAACTTTAGCTGCATGCCAGATGTCTTCAATATCTTCCATCGGCAATCAAAAGTACATCAGTAGATCATATGATACAATTTAACGTAATTGGAAAAATATCGTTAACAAACAGAAATAAAAAAGGTAGAATTTGTATGTCTGTGCCTAAAATAAAGTCCTGATACTATTGACCTGATTTAATGATTCCTATAATGGAATGTTATGGAGCCCTAAAGTAACTTAGCTACCACTTATTCAAATAGAAGCATTTGTAACATTGGTATTTAAGAACAATAAAGTTTATAGCATGAGTAAGTACTTACTTGTACCAATTAGTAAGTGTCATCATGATGTAGAGGCTGGCCAGAGCGAAAACAACGTGGAAGAACGTCCATGAGTACGCCACGCCGTCACCCTCGTTGTCAAACACCTTGGTCTCCTCCCCGCGGCCGGATTCACCGCCATCGCCCTCTATGGAATCATACCCTGCGCTCAGTGAGCGTCCAAATGCGCACTTATTAGATTTACTCTCTTCAAGCGTTCTATATCTATGTATGTACTAGCCTATATTTTATGCTAAATGTATCGACAAGCCTGCAAATCAATTTTCTTTTCGAATTTTTAAACTTACACAATCAAGGCAATTAAAATTTTTATTTTCTATATTAAGCGCTAATGCATTCTGAATAAGTCATAACAATGAGACATTCAAATTACGTGCGAGGAAAGTTAATAACATGCAGATTTTAATTTGTTAAAATTTACTCATACAATTCTGAAGTCCTAACTCGGATAATCTAATAGAATCCCAAGGAAGCACATTTTCATATATTTCTTCTGCTTCTATTAGCATTAGTTATTATTATATTGAAGAGATTAAAAAGATTATTGATGTAACCAGTAAAAATCACTGCGTTATTTAAATAATGTAGACAGGATAAAAGCAACTTAAAAATAATCCTAAATGCAATTAAGAACTTAATCTCCTTTAAAAACATACAAAAATAGGCGATCAATATAAGATAAAAAATAAAGAAATGTTTTAAAAAGAGTTGAGATTTAAAAAAAAACATTCCGGTAGTAATTATTACCTTCATTAGCAATGAGCCCTCCTTCCCCTTATGCCGCGTAGATGTTGCGCGTTACGTCCGCAAGGAATGCACAACACATTAATAATTTAAATAAAAACAGAAGAATGATGATATCTTTGACATAGAAATGGTGCATTTGGGCATGTAAAATTTTAATGCGGTTCTAAGTCTTAAAAAAAATTAAGGCACGGTGAAAAATTTAGAGACATGCATGGTCTGGAAAGTGTTTTTTTTTCTCCCGCTCCCTCTGCTGTGCATATATTTGCGTTGTAAAAGGTGCTATTCAGTTTCGTAAACAAAAAAGTTAGAGTGATTTTGATAATTTGGTTATTATCATTTTGCGATCATGCATTTAAATGAGCTATAATTTGAAAAGACGTGCTCTCCTCGTCCATTATGTTCAGCTATGTAAGAATACATTGACAAACAGAATGCAACAGTTAGAAAATTATTTGGGAAAGGATAGGGCAATGTTAAACATGGAAAAATCAATCGCTTGCAAAAAGATTTTAGTAGCATATTTTAAAATATGATTTGATTTTTATTTCTGGTTTTAGAAATTCCTAAAATAACAAAAAATGTGCATTTGGAGAATTTTTTATCCTTAAAATACTCATTCAACAGTTTAAAAATAAAACAAATTTTAAAATGACTAAGTAACATTACCTAAATTAAACTTCTTTTAACTTTCGACAGATATGCTATAGTGTTAGAGATATTTTACTTTTATAAATAGTGTTGACAATATATCTTTGAATTTTATAAAACCCATAGAAGAATATGAAACCCGAAATAATACTTATTAAGTAATTATGGTGCGTTTAGAAAAATTAAGTAAATATAATAGTGTGGCCAACTTGAACTTTAACAACATGTCCTAAATATTTGTTAACTAAACCTTTTAATATTATATCATATTAGCTAAAAAAAGACTTATATTTACCTGCATTGCCGTCCTTTGCGAGAATATGTTCAGACATAGTGATTTTAGAAGAGGAGGAGGCAGTGCGAACGCAAGAATACAGCACGCTGCAAACCCATATGATAAGTCCAATAATTGCCTCCTTGTCGAATGAAGTCTGAGGAAACAAAGGTATTTTTTGTGACTGCGAGTGAATTTATAGTTTTTCTTATTATTATATTAATGAACAAGTGAGGTATGGTTTAAAAATTTATAAAAGAACAAATAGTTCTTTTTTTTCCTGCATCATATTAGGTGTTGTATTTGGAATGATAGTTGAATGGTGTAAACAAATAATTAAACATATCGTTAGTATGGATGGAATAAGCATATATATATATATTTTAATGAATCAGAAATACAACCCCAGCCTTTCATAATTATAATAAGCTTTCATATAAAAATAGAAAATTAGGGGTTGATATTAAATTAGGGGATGATAGCAACTTGAAGTGATGATTTACAATATGAACATTAGTGAAGAGAATATTGTTAACATTAATAAGAAACCTAAATTTGCTAATCAAGCTTGATGTGGAGGACACTTCTTTTATTTGAAATAAATCAATGTTTTTTATCCTAAATAGAACTTAAAAATGAAATGGAAATACTACTTGTATTATTAATATAAAAGTATGGTAAAATGTAACTCCATTTTCTATATTGTGTTAAGACATACAACTTTGGATCCTAAGTCAATATTGCACTGTAAATATAATATTATAGTTTATTATGATAAAATACACACTTGATTAAATTAACTTTCAAATCTATTTTATTAAACATTATAGTACTGCAGAGACATTAAATTTTAAAGTTCACATTAATACAGTTGAGTGATTGTTGTAATGGAAGTTAAATATTTCAGAGTAATATATATGGTGATGAAAAATAAAATCTTGATGTCAATTATATACATACCCAATATATTTTATCCTTTGATTCCTGGTTATGCAGTTTTAAAATAATATATATATAGTACAACAACAATAAATAGTATAATATTGTAATTAAAAAAATGGATATTCACAAATATATAAATTTGCTTTAATATAATTATATTTGCTTTTATATATCATATTGAGTATGATTATTATTAAAGGATGTGTATTAAATTTGTTATTGTAGCGACAAGGATTTTGCATACCTGGTTAGGATCAGAAATACTGGCATTACACTCGCTCGGAGAATTGGAGAGTGCAGACCAAGTAAGGTACATGACATAGAGCGATACCACTGAGGACTGCAGGAGACCAGAACGAGGCTGATATTCCTGGACCGCTGGCAAAATCGAAATCGCACTAGCGATGATCACAAGTATAAGATTGAAGGATATGAAGAATTTGGAGAGATCACAACCACTGGGCTGAAAGAAAAACGAATAAGAATTTTTATCATTAACTTTATTATTAATATTAAACCTCTAATCGTCTATAAAACCTTTTAGTTGGTTGATATGTCTGGAATGAGGTATGTGCGAAATACCTGTAATGCATACCATGTAGTTTGCATTTGAGAAACTGTTTTTATTTTGAGAATATTGACTAATAATGTGGAGCAATTTGAACTGCTTATGACATACTTAACATTTTCTCTAAATATTAAATTTAAAAGATATTTCGAATTACTTAATAAATAAAAAACCTTTAAGCTTAAAACTTACCTTTGTATAAAATACATAAAGCAAAACAATGCCTGTCAATGTTAGGGCAAAACATGTCAACATGGACAGTAGAAGAGCTGCATACCAACCACGAGACTGTGATTCTTCATAATTTGCTAAAAACAAAGTCTCTATAGAATAATACAATTAAAACAATGTTTGATACAACATTTTCTTAAAATATTGTTGTTAACAACAACTATATAAACGAAAAGTAATCCTTTGGATCTCCTTTTCTCTTAATGGTTTTTTTTTTCTTTTATTTTTATATTCTTCTTATTTCAATTGGTATCTATACAAGCATTAAAAACAAATACTTACAGACCCACTTTTCTGCCCAAGTGTGTGCAAAATCAATTATAAGAACAAGTTGGATAATTATGAAACAGAAACCACCAATCATGCCGAAAACCATCCATGTCGAAGCAAATTGTCCCTCAGGTATAAAGAATGCTCCAATAATGGCTCCAATAACAACAAGATATTTTATTCCCCAAAAACTAAAAACAATTTAATACATTATTAAAATTTGAATACTTTAAATGTATTTTTTGAGTCAGATATATGTTTGAGTATTGCATACCCATTTTGAATTCCGGCTCTTGGATCCTTGGATGATTTAACACCAAGCATAATGAGTGCCATAAGTATGAAGAATAAACAAGTTGCAAAACATATCCTGTAGAGAAAAAATAAATATAAAAGAACTGATATCTATATTATTTATTCAGAAAAAACTGCACCCCTTTTTTTAGCCTATTGCATGCATGTAGGAACATAAGATTTCAAAGACGCAAAATTAAAGTTTTTATAGTGGAAAAGTGCAGAAGGTTTAAGGAAAGTGTTTTATTTAAACATGTTTTTTGATTTAGATATAATAAAGTATCCATTGTATGGTAAAATATCCTCCAATATCAAAAACATTATGCCATCGTAAAATTACATTTAAGAACCTACATTGTGTAATAATTAAGGAGGTATACTTTTGGATAGAACAACCACAATTTATTTTCTGTAATTTAAAATCATGTATGTAAGTAAATAAGTGAATAAAAATAAATGTCTGACTAACCTATACACTGCCAGATAACCAACTGCTTGATCACAGTCTACTTTTAAATTTCCCGGTATAAGCCCTGTAGAATTTTCACAAAATGGTACCTGTAAAAATATAATATATAATTATAATACATCCATTTCAATAACCAGAAATTTTTGCTCATTAAAGTAGTAACAATCATCAGCAACTTAAATTTGAATCAGAAAATAAAAAAAAATGCATACAAATTTCTGTAGTTATGATTTATAAATATGTTGAGCTTAGACTTGATATATTCAGCCCACTGTAATCATACTATATAATAAACTTACCTTTTTTAATTGGTCATGTAGACCAGGGGCTAGAGTTATACAGGCCACAATCATCATAAGTAGAAGCATGAGGGTATACATGAGCCGAGTTGAGGTAGAGTTCGCGCATGATGGACAGGCTGAACAACATAGTGAACAGGCTGCACTTCCACAGCAACATGCCAGCTAAAAGAATTTTTAAGGGACATTTATAATTTATTAACTTAATAAAGCTCTTCCTTTCAAAATTATCACCACATTTTCATCGCTGTATTTGCCCTATATATCTGAATAAAAAATTAATCAATAATGTTAAAACGACAAAGTTAAGCGTATTGATTATTTTCATAAAAACAAGTAAGACTTTTAGTTATTAAGCATATTTCTCAGGGTTTTAAGAATTTATGATGTTCTATGGAGGTATGATACGAAATAGAGGAGACTTTTGCATAATGTTATAAGGTTTCACCTGAGCAGCAGAACAAAGACCCAAAACAGCACCCATATTTGTTTAGGCTACTTTTGTGTTGTTTTATCTATTTCTGATTAGGCTGCCAGAGTAAATAGCATTGTAAAGACGCACTAAACTACACAGTTTATTATTTTGTGATTTTAGTTGAAAATTAATCGGATTTAAACACAACCTGCGAAGTACGAAAACAAAATGTATGTACAGACAATCTATAAATAAGAGGGGCGAGGGTTAAATTGCATTACATTTGACATTTACTAAAAGGTGTGGTATAATCTATTTTTCGGCTGATTTAAGTTGGCAAATAAATTGAAAGTGTTGGAACAATTCGGTTGAACTCTGTTTGTCTTTAATTATAGACCAAAATTATATCTATCAATTCAATATTTTTTTACATATATTATTAATTTTGGTCTATAAAGTTGGCAAAGGGTATGAAAATTTTATAATGTGTTTCGACGATTTGGCACAACACGAGCCAAGGATTTCTCGAAAGGAGGATCGAATTTCGACTTGAATTTTAATCGATAGGAAACCTAATCGGAGCAGGGTTTACGTCGTCAAATTGAATGTAATTGTGAGAAAATACGCTCGTTCATTGGCATTTAACGGTGGTAGAGCCAAGAGGTAACGCAACTGCTTCCGCTGCCGAATGGGCTGGCTCGAACCGGATAATTATTATGACCTCTTAGAAAAGTGGCGTAGTGTTTTTTCACGATTCGTCTGAACGGGGTGGCCGGTGGGCTCCCTCCGCTTCCTTTCTGACTCCACTATATACGGGTTATAGGAGTTTTTAATTTTTTCAAAGTGTTTAAGCAATATTTCCTTGAAGTATGCAGACAGCGTGGGGATTTTTAGGTTCGATGCAAACCGGCATTACGTATGTAATAAGGAGTGCCTATTGCGACACGGAGGAATATATTTTGCACCACTTGAAGTGGTTTAAAGTGGGCTTCATGAATGTGTGCGAAGCAGACGTATGCATATGACAAAATGGGGCGGATGCACGTTTTATATAAGTATAATATACGTTTCAGCAACATTTTGCTAGAGGCACGTGTGGGGGATGCTAGGCGGGACATAACAAACTTCGTTTTATTAGCTATAATTCTTATAAGGCTTTGACGTCAGAAGATTGTTTAAGTTGAGACCGCGTTTTACTTTACACTCCCATGGAATAAATTAACTGAATAATTTTACAGGATGGACTTTTATTTTTATAGGTCTATCTATCTATTCTATTCTTATTGATGTTTTGCTTTCAGCCTATGCGGCTCTATAAAGCTTCATCGGGCACCGCACCCGTGGGTAGGCTCGTTCCCACGGGTTGGATACACTCTACATATGCAGGGTCACGCATGAGGACATGATTTAATTCCAAATAAATTTGGGTATGTCGCCTACGGGACGTCGGGTTCCGGTTTGCGGACCGGATCGCGACTGCCGTCGACTAAGATTGACAAGCGGTAGGGAGGAGTTGAGACCCCCCCGGGACGCGGGTGTACTTTAGTGTATGCGGAAATGTGTTCGCCGTGCTCGGGGCGAATAAGAAGTCTACACGTGTGTGTATGGTAACCCTACGTGTTAAATGTAGAGTGGTGTGAGAGGTGTGCATGTGGTGCCTATTTGGCTGAGATCCATATGGCGTTTATGAGCGCCATATACTCTAACATAGCTCCCAACCGTTGTTGGGGGCTGGACGCGGAACGGATTTTTGATGCTAGGGATTTAAGTTTGAAGATTTGGGAGAGTAAGCCGAACACGAGGGCCAGATCGTCGGCGATGCTGGACTCTGCGGCGGCTGCGGATGGCGGGTAGGATGTAGGCGCGGCGGGTGTAGACGCGGCGGGTGTACGACGTGGCGGTGGAATTGCGGCGGGAGAGGGCGCGACGATTGAGATGGGAGCTACGGGAGCGGGAGCGGGTGCGACAGGCACGGGTGCGAGTACGGGCGCGGGCGCGGGTGCGGACACAGGTGCGGGTGCAACCGGGGAAGGAGCGGGCGCGGGTGCGGCCGTGGGAGTAGGTTGTGAGGCGACCGGAGTTGATTGCGGCATGCGCAGAGGTTTTGCCCAAGCGTTCGCGGTGGGTGCAGGGGCAGACATGTAGCACGTGGGTAGGGTACGCGATTGGGCGGACCGTATGTAAGGGCGCTGCTGGTGCTTCGGAGCGCATTCGCAGCCGCGGTAGTTCGCGGGATGTCCTACTTTTTTCTACATAGGACACAAACCGGCGGTTCCGGCGTGTCCTTCACTCTCAGGCACTCGGTGGAGCCGTGATCCCCCGTGCATTTGACGCATCTGGGGGAAGCGTAACAATTTAAGGAAGCGTGGCCATAAAGTTGGCAGTTATGGCACTGGGTGACAATGCCGTTGCGACGTGGTTGCTCGACGTTTATGCCGGAGAGCTGGCACACCGTCTTGAGGTTAAAAATGACCTTACCCTCGGGGGTAAGGGCCAACTCGGTCATTATCAGGTCCAAGGGGACCCGACTTCTGGGGTGGTGAATTCGGCGGACGTTCGTCACCGGCTATCCCTGACGTTTGATGTCGGGCTTGGCATGGTCGCCATCAAGCTCTTTCGAGATGCACCGAATGGTGACACGTAATTTACGATCCTCCGGAAGGGAGTACGTATGGAAGGCTGCGCTTTTCTCGCGCAGGTAGAGGGTGAGTAAGCAGTAGTCGTCTACTGCCTGCACGTTGATGCGAATTCCCTGATTGGAATTCCTAGAGCGGATTCCCTTGATGCGCTGGTTGTTGATGAAGTTATTGACCTAGTTCCACCTGGCCTTGTCTTGTAGGATGATTGGAGGAGGGGCTTTTGCTTTACGCTCTGCCATGAAAATGTCTCCTGTTAGCGGCTTGGCCGCATTCGGGGCGCTGGGCCCCACCTTAGTGGCAGGGCCCCAGTGAGAAGGCGAGGAGG
>DWHO01005654.1:0-10183 GCA_018247575.1 Eurytides lysithous rurik | reverse complement strand
CCGAACCCTGGTGCAAACCCACACCGACATTGAACTTATCAGTGATGCCAGCATCGGACCGTACGTGTGTACAAGCTTGACTGTACATGGAACGGATAAGTTAACGTATTTCCAAGGTTTTTTCATTTTCAGGGCCCACCACAGAACCTCTCTGGGCCTTTTCTAGGTCAACGAACACCATGTGCAGGTTCTTATGCGCACGTTTCTACTTTTTACAATGTTGACGAATTGCAAATATGGCGTCCGTTGTCCCACGTCCAGACATAAAACCAAATTGGTGCTGCGTCCCCTCACTCTCCAATCTCACAACAAATGAGTACTTATTAAGTATTTATGCGGTGAACGTCGAAAATTAATGATATGTTTTAAATTTGACGTCCATACCACGACGACTCCATTAAAATATTCAACGAGTTCATTAACTTGCTTGAAGAGACAGCCTGGGAAGCGTTCCGGCCTTACACCTATATGATATGCAAGGAGCATATAAAATATCCTCCAGTGAGTACTGTAGTTCGTGCATTGGCTGTAATAACGTAAAAGCAATACACATATGAGCACGACAAATACATATATCACCGTATTGTTCTTATGGTGTGTATCTTATTATCGTATATTTACACTGGTCATTAACACACGTACTAAAATGACAATGTGATTTATAATCATTTCACAACTCAAATGCGCAATTTAAAAAAAATATTCCCTAAAAAGCAATCAAAAGTCACAAAGTTTTCCTATCTCACTCAGAATGTCTATATTAAGTTTATTTTTTTATAATATTTTTAACATTTTTTTTTTCTTTTTATGTCTTTTTTTACATAGCCTAAAGACGATATGTATATTACTTGTATGACTTTGACAGAAGTGTACGACTTGTGTTTTGGTGCGAAAAATAAAACCATTAAAGCCAAGCCATTAATAAGCAAAGAGAACAAATAAAAATAGAGAAAAAAGTTAACAAACGGTGTGGCTGAAAGTAAGCAGGAGACTGACAGAATAAATTAAAACGGATTCTATTCCCGCAAAGAGCCAGCCTTGCGGCTGTTTCCTATTTTTTAAACTTAATCTTAACCGCTTGTGAGAAATGTTTCAGTCGCAGTTGCAATATTTTAAAAATTAAACATGCTGGCCGAATTTGTATTGAATGAAATTAATTTCTTAAGTCATTTTACTCATGCAAATTCTAAAACATATTTTTATGAGTATTCGAAACTCTTTTATAATACTTTTAATTTGCTGACATTCGACTCACTGACGACATAAGTGATGACATTATTCTACTAAAGCAAATTCACGTGTATTCGTCACAAAACAGACTCGGTGATTAATTATTTTATTTACCGACCGCGGTCTTATCAGTTAGTGCGATATTTATGGTTTGTGGTAAATAACTAATGAGTTGTTGATAGCGTCCCTGATTGCAAAGTCGTAGGTTCGATTTTCTACTCTTGACAAAATATTTGTGCAATGATGTTTGGGTGTTAAATATAAGTATTCATTTTAAGTATAAACGCATGTCCATCTGTTGTTTGGTTACCATAGTGACCTGTGACTACATGATATGACCCTTGATATTTAATTTTTTTAACCCTTATTGAATAATCTCAACGCGACATCGTCATTTATTTAAATAATACTTATTACTTATTATCAACCGTGCTACCAACGTTTCCAGCCGTTAACTTATCTCGTGTGTTAAGTTATTTCAAACGTTCAAAAGCGCGGAATGTGTTTAGCTAATTTTCTTAGGTGCAGAACGTTGAGCTTTGTAAACTATGCTCTAAAACGCTATTAGCATTTGCAAGTGAAACAAATTACGTAAGGAAACTATTTCTGTTGAAATTAGTTTCTTTTTTTCATTTTGATTGTTTTAATTGTACGAATAAATGTCATCTAGTAATGAACTAAAATATAAGAAAACTATTTATTGACGTGCTTTCTATATGTTTGCTATAGTAGAGCTAGTTCTTTTAGGACCTCTGTATAAAAATGTAAATGCTACAATATTTTGAGTGTGATGAAACCAGTCTGTGGAAATACGTATATAAAATTGCAGAAAGGAAACGTAAAGTGACTTAAGAAGAGCGGCGTTGCTGCATAAGTGAGAGCTCTTTGAATGGTAGAAAATTGAAACTATCGAATAAATTTACGTCTAATTTTACTGTTTTGTTCGCTCAACATCTCTGATGAGCTTATTTTACTGATTCCATTCGGGTATAAAAATTGTTTTTGAAAGAATAACAAAATATTCGAAAATGTTCGGATTACTGAAGCTACGTAGGCCGTAGCCATAGCGAGCAGTATTCAATTATTGTCCTTAAAAACGTTATCAGCCTTGAGTTTTTTGATTGACCATTTGGCAGAGTTGCTAAGCTATTGACTTTAGCGTTGCCGGCCATAGGTTGGATTCAAATCAAATCAAATATATTTATTTGTGAAAATAGGTGTTACAGGTGTTAATTATTACAGTCAATATTAGTACTATACATTCAACCCTACTTGGGTGTACAAATTTTAAATGTTTAAAAGTATATACAAATTAACATTAACTTATAATATTATTAACTATTACATATCAGTCAAGAATTCATGAATTGAATAATAACATTTGTCACAGAGAAATTTTCTTAGATCGTGTTTAAATTTTCCAATACTACTGATATTTTTTATACTTGCTGGTACTTTATTATAAATTATAGGCGCCATACTGAATACACTATTCCGAGACAAATATTTGTACGAGCTACAGATGAATTTAATACTAATGAGTAACGTATTATTTATCATACATTTAGGCACTTAAGAACTTAAGTATACTTACTGTATTTGAAACTGCACAGTTCATTCGCATGAATGGATTCTTTTATATGTACTATATATTCTACACACAAACTTCAATTCTAATACTAAAAAACATACATTTATATAGATTAGTAATTATATATCTTTCCAAATATCATAAATCTGTGCAATTGATGCCTGGGATGTAATATACGGAATGGAGACTACAAATAATAATTATAATATAATATCTATTATATTATAATTATTATATATATCTTAAAATAATATCTTAAAATAATAATTCATACTCCTATGGTTCTTGTTCAAAATTAATCGATATAATTGCAGATTATATCGATATGAAAAAAAAAATAAACAAAGATTAAGATGCGTTTGTAACATGCACTAATAAAACTAGTCGTGCTAACAAAAGGATAAAGTTTCTATTTCTCATTCGCTTCCTCATACACTAGCCAATATTGAAAGTATGAAACGAATAAGAAATGGCCTTATTTCAATTACAAAGAACCAAGAATATGATAGTATCGCGGCTTAGTAAGCTTGTAAGAAATGTGACAAGGGAGGTTGATATATTGATCTGATCAGTTGGGCGTTTGGCTCCATAGTAATTGTATTTCCAGTAATTCTACGCACTGAACAGTAAAACTATGCTATTCTTTTTAGGGCGTAAATAATTCGTGTACGTTATGTAATACCACAATGTATCTTTTCGCATTATTCTGTTCGAGCAATACCGCTTACACGGACGTGTAAAAAATTGAGTTAATTATTTAAAATATGTTTACTACTAATATCTTCTCAAAATATATTACTTATTCTCTAGCACATAAAATCTATCAGGCTAGGAGTTATTACGTGCGTGTGTTTAGTACCTTAGCTTGTATGACTGTTTCGTCTCCGATCAGACTACCTAAAATTATACTTGCTGTCATCGAAACTATTTTAAATAACTGTATCATTCAAAATATTGAGAACTGTACCATTTTTTATATTAGATGAAAAATCACGAGTCGTAATTTGAAGTTAATCGCTTGAACATGACAACACTGTATCACAAGGTATCTTCAATTTCACAAGTTTATGTATGTTTGGCAGAGATTTAAAATGATATGTCTCTATGACTTCTAATTACTAGCAACTTTCCTCTTTAGATCAGACAGTTGAATCGCCCTTCAACTTTGTTCACCGATTGACAGTATATTTAAGGATTTTCTTTGACATTGATTGACCTTGAATCCGTTTTCTAATATTGATATGTATTCGTCCTTTTAAACGTTTGGACTAAATTTAGATGTACATTTTAATTGGATTGGTGAAGTTGATACTGTTAATCAACTTCACCTATCCAATTATAACATTTTGAGTTTTTTGTTTTAAATCAAAGATTTAAATCAAGATTATTGATGAAGGATTTGGACTTCAACCGAATTTTGAGTCTAAGCTACGAGTAAAAAAAACAGTAGAAATAACATTAAAAAACAACGTGATTAATTTCAATAAGATTGAGAAAATTATAGCTTTTCCTGACGTTTATGGTGTCGAGTTAGTCACATTCAGTTCAGCTGGACAAACAAAACTTTCTCCCCCAACAGTTCGTTGAAATTCAGATCAACGAAAACAATCACGTTTTCACATTGAAGTCCTGGACGTGGGACCTGGGACGTGGTTCAAGGTAAACTGCGTACTTGTATAGTTTTTTTTACGTACATAAGGTTTTGAAGTATTTAAGCGAGACACACTAAAAAGTCATTAAATATTTACAGTAAGTACATTATAAATACTTTCGAGCATCCATAGTGACGTAGGTTCATATTTAAGACCTAATATCATTATTCACTCAGGCTATGGTTTATTGCAGTTTATTATTATTTATTCTTAAGCTACGTAAATATGCCTCAAATGTCACCAGGTCTTCCAGGTTTATACTCTTGGCTTCTATGTGACTATTTATAAATAGAAGGTTTTTAGGGGGCAAAGTGAAGCAGCGAGTAACAGCAAATAGTAACCGATGGTAAGGAATACAAACATAGAACCTACACAGATCAGCCTTGCACTAGCCACTCGGTGATCTAAGAGGTTATGTTCCTATGTCCAGTTATTATGCTGAAAGCATTCCTATAAACTGGAATACAAAAGTGCTCACGCATTACTACTTAAGTGTACAACAACTGACGATACAATGGTCCTGCCCCAGGCTATCTCTGCTGAAGAGTCTCATCACTGAAAAGGTTTAGTTTAGATTTTTTAATCTTTTTATTCAGAAAAGGTGCATTCTTATAAGCAATTATAAATAGTTGAAAAATATTGTCGACACCTTTTCAAACTTACCACCGAAAAGGTAAACAAAACTATACCCCAATATTTTATACGACATATATTCTGAATAAGTTAACTTTGTTACTTATGAAAAATAGATAAACATTAGATTATATTATTGTTTAACTATCACCCTGTTATAACCTTACTGTCACTTACGTAGAAATCATTTGATAGGCCAATTTAACAATATTTTTAAAAGTTGCTTTTAACGTTAATGAACTCGGCGGAAGCTACATATTTTATTACAAATAAAACCTATAAGGTTGTTTTTTATAATGGAGTGCTAATGCCTGTATATTAATGATTAATTTTCGTGATACAAAAATATAAAAAGTAATCGATCTACACATATAAATACTTTATATTAAGAAATAATAACAATTAGCTTTGCTAGAAATTTATAAATTTTATGTTTAAAAAATTGTTCATTAAAGCTCATCAAACGCGGGGAGGGCAGTTAGTAAAGCTATTCATAGCTTATTCTAGATTGTTAAAACTAAGATGTTATGAATGTAAAAAAAAATGCTGATATGCTCATAAGAATGCTTAGAGCAGTGCTTAGTATTTGTTCTATTTTTAAAATTTGGAATTTAAAATTTTCTCCTTTAATCTTGCTTTCACATTTTAATTTTACTTTTTTTTTCATTCTCTTATTTAGTTACTTAGTTATTTAGTAACGGTGGTAGAGCCATGCAGGTGCTCCCGCTGCTGAATGGGCTGCTGTGGGATTAGAACCATGAGCTAAAGTGTAAGTGTTTTTGCTTCCGGATTTCATTTGGTGAGTAAGGCGGCCGGATGGCCATCCCCCTCCCTCCTCTTCCTCCCTACATTTTCCTCTATCCCCTTTCCCCTTCCGCTCCTTCCCTCCTCTTTCCTATTTCAAAATTTCACTCTCTCGCAGGCTGGCAACGCATTTGTAACTGCTGCAATGCTGCAAAGTCTATGGGCGGCGGTGATCACTTACCATCAGCTGAGTCGCTTGTTTGCTTGTCAGTTTAAGACATAAAAAAATAGCTGAAGTGTCAAGAAGTTCGTTTAATTAATAACTAAAGGTCAATGGACTATGTGTTAACATTTTTTTTAAGCAATTTCTAATAGTTCTCTTTTAATGATGTAATCCGTCGAATTCAAAATCAATATTAACTTTTTATAATGTCCTCAGAAAAATGTTGAAAGAATATACATTTATAGATTAGCTAGAATAAAGTGTGTTATTAATTTAGTTATGGATGAAAGTATTTGTAACCATTACGTAGTTTAAAATGTTTGGACGTCAGCGAGTTAGAGAGATTAAACAAAGCTACGGCACGCTGACTAATAGTCGATGAAAGTAAACAGATAAGCAAAACAGAGTTAGATGATTCGAGAAAAATCCGATTGGCACAAATACAAACTGTTGTGTCATGATTTTCATTTCAACGTGAATTGTTATTTGAAATAGGATTTGTTATTTTGACGAGAGATTAGTTGTGACTTATTGTATTTAGTAAGATGGCACATTACACAAACATGAAGCATATTTGAATAAATATGCTAATCTTTTAAATATTTTTTCACCAAAACTTGAAGATTTTGTAAAGTATGTTAGATAAAATTCGAGTTCATTTCGATTGGATTGAGTAATTTTATTACAAACGCATATAAAACTTTTAAGAAAGACTAATATGGATGAGAAATATTGAGGCGCATATAATTGCTTTTAAATCTAATAATGATATTAGATCAAATACATGATTAAAGTATAGATTTTCAGCGTTAGAAAATACACAATGTGAAACAAACAACAAGAATTTCAAAATATAAAGACTGAAAATACTAGGCAGAAGATCAATGAGATCTTTCCATTGTATTGGAGGCACGATTTCTTTTCATTTAACTTTGTGTTCTGAGGTTGTTATCGGATTAATTCCGTTTCATTCTATAAATAATTTGCATTTTATATAAATAAAGTTATGTTATAGTAAAAATGTTTTATGCGAGTATTTGAGTTTTCGTTTATTTAATTTCTTCCTAAAGTATTGCTAGCTTAATGGGCGATGTGCCAGCGGTACTAAATGAATAAGTAAATTAAGTTTAAGTAAAATATTTTGTATTTTGTTAAGAAAGATTTGTATGAAATGTAATTTTTTTGTTCTTTTTCTTATATTTAAAAAAAAACGCTGTCTATTTTGTAAGATATCATATCTTGAGTATGAGAGGACAAAATATTTGTGCGATGTCATCAGTACTGTACTATGGTAATCAGACAACTGATATATATACTTACATATTTTTAAATATATACTTATATAGATAATTGACACCTAGACACAGAACAAATACCTACAAAGCTCATCGCACAAATATTTTGTCCTGGGTAGGAATCGAACCCACGACCTTTGGCTTTGCAGTCAGGAGCACTAACCAGCAATATATACAGATATAATAAATATAGTCAAATTTACAGATATACGAACACTTCTTCATTAAATAATGCGCAGTGAAGCCTAAAATATTTTCATTGTAAAGAAGTCATAATTTAAATTGCAGTTATCTGTTTAATTAGAAATTATGTCTTAAATAATGTGTGATTCACTAAATGTGAACTCGTTTCTTAAAAGCTTTTGAGATAAAAAGGTGCAATGGATAAAGTTGCAGAAAGAAAAAGCTTAGTACTTAAGAAAATCGACGTTTGCACCTGTGACACTCTTTCAATAGATCTAAAGACATACGATTGAATAAAACTGTTACCTTTCTCATCATTTTATCTACTAATTTTTATATCGGTTAGTTCTGGTTTTTTAAAGAATTTTCTTCAACCGACTGAACTTAAACTTTATGATTTCTAATATCCTTTTGTAATTGAGTATTTAGTGAATTCATCAGGTTGTACTCTTTAACAATACTAGAAGTAAGAATTTTGCTTTTAGTTTAAAAATAAAAACACGTTTAATGATTTTTTTTTTAATTTGTTAATAAGTAGTTTAAAATACCTACTTTTTTACTTTTTGTTAATGTTTCATTATTAATTGTTAGGGATTTTTACATTGAAATAGTGTCTTTGGTTTACATAGCTCTATAGTTATGTAAACCAAAGATACTATTAGATAGTCTTAGAAAAAGTCCTTTCTTTGACTTTAAGTCAAAGAAAATTACAGACAAGGCCAAGTATGTATAAATTTTATAAAAATCGTTAGAATCTTTCGAACAATCTCCAGACTGAGTCATCCAATATGTAATGTCATCAATTATTCTCTTGATTACTTGCTATTCTTGGTTTTTATTTTGGCTACATCATGATTTCATCAGCCATTATCACTTCAGAGCCCTTCACTGTGTCTGTTTTTCATCAGTTTTTTTTGGTGCATGATAGTGTTAGATTATTAAAACAATGAAAAAATAGCGGTGGTAGAGCCACGCAGCTGCCCCCGCTGCTGAATGGGCCGGCTCGAACCGGATCAGTACCACGACCTCACAGAAAATCGGCGTAAAGTGGAAGTGTTTTTGGTTCCATGTTTAGTGTGGTGAGCGAGGTGGCCGGCGGCCCACTCCTTTCCCTCCCCTTTCTCCCTCCATCACTCCCTCCCTAGCTCTTCCTCCACCCCCCTACCCTTCTGCTTCCTCTCTACTCCTCCCTTCTTCGCATTCCTCTTTCAAAAATTGCTCGTTTGTCAGCCTACATGTATCCATGTATCGTAGTCCTTCCATAGTAATCACTGAAGCAATTTTGGATTCGTATATTGTTGCAATCAATGGCGCGCCTGAGAAAAACGGGGTGAGGAATTTGTCGCTTCCTTTCTACATGTATTTAAGTTTTATGATTCTTCGTAGGATTTGATGAATATATTCGTCATCGCTTAATTTGTACGACGCACGAAAGGGAAGCACATCTTTTATCAGGGTTGAAACAATTAACTGGTTAAGACATTCAGACAGCCTAACTGGGCTGATAGAACTGTCAGAGTTTATGATGACAAAATAGATATATATATGATGCAACAGGTGCTGCGGATTCCACGCAGCAAGACATTGGCTCCGAATCGGAGCTATCCTGTTCGAGTGAGGCCGAGGAGAGATACGAGACTTGTTCGAGCGGGGCGAGCGACGCACCGGACCCTAGATTAGAACCCACCGAGTAAGCTATAACTTTAAGCGCAATAATGAAAGCAGCATTTAAGGTCGTGCCAAAAATCCATTCTGCAGAAGTAAAGTCGATTGCGAGGTTGCCTAACAAATAAGAATAGCAACAAAAGTCAATCTCGGTTCCCAACGCCATCTAGCGGTAGCTTGGAGAGGGTTTTGGTAAGAGGTCGATATATTACTGTCTCCGCGCGCTATCTAATGTGAAACATTATAGTTTAACAAAGAATCGAAGTGAAATTAGTTATCAACGTGAGAATTCAAAAATAGTAATGAGATAATATTGCATTGGCATTCGAATCGGAGTTACATTTAAATTTTTCGTTATTTACCGTTTGTAGACGTTATTTTAAATCAATACTTAACATGACGTTATTAAAACAAGATAGAAACCAATTTAAAGAATCTCGTGGGCATCAACACGCGTTCGCAATACTTGATTTACAACCTTATGTATTGAATATAGGGTCGAAATTGCAGGAGCAAGGCGGCGTGCGGCGGGGGAGACGGCGGCTGCGGCGGCGTGCGCTATCGCAGCATCGTTTCGGACGTTTTCGATGGAAAGCTGCTTTCCTCTGTGCAGTGCCTCATTTGCGACCGCGTGAGTGTACCTTCTCTTTCGTGGTAAGGAGTTGCAACTGGGCTGAAATGCATCCGATAGTAAGCGAAGCCGATGCATACCGACTCATCAGAAATGTTGAAGGTGTTGAGACCTGAAGTCTGACAGTCGCCGATGACGAAAAGCTTCGGCCCATCTTACAAAACCGTTCAAATTTCCATTTTGCGATGTCTTAATACAAAGTCAAAGTCAAAATTCTTTATTAAAAATTGGATTGATTTACAATCGAGTTTTGATGTTTATTGATTCTACTACCTGTTATTCTTTTTCTTTTTAAGGAATATATATATACACACATATATATATATATATATATAT
>DWHO01005653.1:0-10186 GCA_018247575.1 Eurytides lysithous rurik | reverse complement strand
GTGAGGTCGTGATACTAATCCGGTTCGAGCCGGCCCATTCAGCAGCGGGAACAGCTGCGTGGCTCTACCACCGTAAACCGGATTCGGTCGGGAAGACATTATTAAAACTGGTAAATGAATTCAAATGCTTACATTAGGCGAAAAGATGTTGAGATATAGGCAGTCTTCGTCCATGTCCCGAATGCCCTTAGTTGCACCGGTAAACCTTACGGGCTGAGGACAGGCAGGCCCCCAGTCTACTGCTTGCATTAGCTGCCACCCAGGGTGCTGTCGTGGCGGCTGGTGGGAATAATTGCAAAATTGGTTTAACATTGCGAGAAAAATTGTTAAATTAAAAAAAAAACGATCTACTGAAAGATTTTTGTTTGTCATTTTATTTGGTTGTAGAGAAATTAATCTAAGAAAGAAATAATTAAAACCTAAAACAAATATTTACATTTAGAAGACTTTACATATTAGCTATAATAACATTTTCTTTTTTTAATACCTACTATTGGTTCACACTCCCTATATATATACTTTTTCAAAATATTATAATACAATATACAAATACAATTACTAATAAAATACTTTTTATTCATCAAAAGTTCAAATACACTTTTTAACTTGTAGTGGATGAAACTTGATGTTAATATAGCTTTTTCAAATATTAACTCATTAATTAAATTTTAATATGGGAGAAAAAAACTGTTGTTAACCTAAGTAGGAATTCGCTTTTTTTTAATAATATTAGTTACTACTCCTCAAACTTCAAGTAGGATAATGCAACTATGGATGTATATGCAGTAGTTTTATAAATAGTCTTTAAATAAGTCACTGTGAATTTGAAAAATCAACTAAATGGCTGAAAAATCATTTTCGGAATAAATTGGCCAACAATGTGTTACAATAATTAAGTTAAATTTACTTACCTTAAATCTACCTTCTAGCACCGGCGGTCTTGCATATGGTATACCCAAAAACACTGAAACTTCACCTTGTATTCTCTCTACAGGAGTAAGCCATGGTCGATAACCGGAATTTGGGTCTGGATTGTCATATAAATATACCTGAAAAGATGTGACTTATCAATCCAGATTCATCATTTTTAATAAAAAGAAGTCCATATATATACAGATGAATTTCTTATATATTAGCTAAAGTATTTAAAACTGATGGTTTTTTTTTTGCCACTGTCCCTATTATAATATGAAAGCAACCCCCAGATCCGGAAGAAATATCACTAATTCAAGTGAATAAATGGATGGGAATCAAACCCATGACCTGCAACGCCGAAGCTAACAATTTAGCATGAGTGCCAAATGGGTCATTTTGTTAATTTGGTTGCTTATGATCCAGCAAAGAAAATATTTCAATAACTAAATTTTGGTGGTATAAATCATTTTTTATATTGACTTGGAAGGAGTTTTCAAATATTATAGACATGCCTTTGAACCCATTATTATAAACATCATTGTGGTATACAACCAGGCGAATATACTAATTATGTACTTCAACAAATTTCATTCATACAAAGCACCTTGAACATTGTTATAAACAGGGTTGTACACTAAATGAAAAACAATTTTTTGTTATTTCAATATTAATTATTTCCTTTCCTAATATTGCATGTCTGTACCAACTGTAGGAAATATTGTTTCCTATGATTGTTGGTAAATTATTTGATTTTAAGCAGCCATGCTTTGATTGTATTACTAGGAAATATAATAATATAATTTTTGATGACGATGAATTCATAATCAAATTTAAAAGAAATGTGATTAACATTTTTATCAAACTAAGTTAAAGAAACATAAAAATTATAAATAACATCAACTAATATTTACTACTTCTTTATACTCTTTATAAGAGTAATTTGAAGAAACATGCATGGATTCTTTTTAATCGAGTAATCAATATTATTAAAATGTTTTAGCTTAGATGGCATAACATTAGGCAGTTTTAAATATTGTTGTTGTAGAATGTAATAATAAAAAAACTAATTATATACAATTATTCTGGTAACATTTACCCTTTTAACCAATACATAGTAATGTTAACATGCTAATGGCAATGTAGTGGTACCACCTCAAGCAGGTTCTGTAAGAGTTCTATCACTTTTAAATACATTCTATGTTACACATGTAAATGAAATACAATAAAAATTTAACCACTGCAACCACTTACTAGCAAAATAATTTTATATTTCAATCATTTATATATTTTTATTTATAGAAATGAACTGTAGGTAGCTACAGTTCATTTCTTATTCCTTCTATTACTACTGTGGTGAGGCCCCAAAGTGAATCTTATTCCTTTCATATAATATTGTTTCTTATTCTGAGTTACATAGTGCATATATTTTCCGATTTTACTGACACTATAATATATCCTGTGCACTTGACTAATTTCTTGTAAATCGGACATTACATTTTTCATGACGTAAACAAGACTAACCTTAAATCCCTGGACCTGTCCATAGTTAGTGTTAACAAAAATATCTCTTTTCAACTGTTTGGAATCTCTTCTCTCTTTGCCTTGCAAATCTTCTCTCCATCCTCCTAATACCCCCGGAAATAAAGCATCTGGATTATTGGGATCTCTATTCTGTACGGAGGAAAGGAATATATTGATTAAAAAAACAATTAAATAAGTTTTCTAGACACAAGGTACATACTTTTATCAAACTTTTTTATACTTCTATCAAACAAAATATAGGAAATTTAAGTCTGAACTGAAGTCCATGTATTTACATTTTATTTCAGCATTTTTAAACGGCTTGCATTGAACAATTTGTTAGTTGCAATTTTAATTGCTAATTAACCATAATATAGACAGGAAAGGGAAACATTGTTGAGAAACCTGAATATTTAGTTTCAATGTACATATTCATATGTGTCGATAGTGAGCATTGGGACAGCTTTGTAAAGAATTCTATAATATTCACCAAGCAGAGAACAAACGGGTATATATAACATGACCATTATAATACTTATATCAGAGTAATAAAATTGAACAAAAATTAACTTACTGTATTATATTTATACTGGTCATCCAATGGATTGGTATTCAAAGGATTATAGGGAAAGCCACCAGGTTGATTGATGTTTGGATTGTAGGGATTGTAACGGTTAGGGTCAGCACCATATCTTCTGTTGTTGTAAACGTACGTCCTATAATTACTATCACCAGGTTTCGGCAGTGAATCTCGGGAAGCGTCTCGTCGTACGTTATAGTATTCGTTATTATAAAGATCTTTATTCGATTGGCAGGTCGTATCACCGAGCAGAAATAATATTAATAAAGTCTTTATAAACATTTTCGTACTTTTTCGAGGTTTGTTGTTTAGGAAGCCATACATGGTTTGAAGTCGTCAATGTTTTTCTACTTAATTTTAAATATTAGCGTCAGTTTCATGAATTAAAAATCTTTCGAAAAATGTAAATTGGAGATGTTTTGTAGTTTTCACTTATAAAAATATATAATACACAAAAAACAAAATCGTTATGTGAATATTTACACTAAACTTTATATAAATAGCGACATTATAAATGAGTTTTATCGTTATGGACCTCAATCTGTATTAAAGAATGTCACACACAATGGTAAGTTTTATCAGTTTTTAAATCAATGAATTATCAAGACAATGTGTGGCAACGCCCACAAACTACTACAGCGTACGTTTGTTTATCATTTTAACTTCATTTCGACACTAACGGAGTTTGTGACTTCTGAATCACAGTGTATGACTAAATCAGTACAGATAAAAAATGAGATACAATACATTTTAAAGTAAAAGAAATATCGTTTTAAATTATTTTAAAGTATTAGTTAATTATTTTTGTTTTTTATTTATTTTTAAAAACAAATACTCACTTAATTTTTCAATAAGGACGAATTATAAGGATAGAAAAATTTATACTTCTGAAGAGAAACTAAAGTGTTCCATCCATTTGAGAATCAAATCAAATAACTTTGAGAAGTCTTCTTCGATTAGGATTCATATCGATTATTTTTCAAGAAAGAAGAACAGCAATTACTACCCCCATGCACATTCGAGCGTCGAAGGTTCTGCAAATGCATTTGTTTGCCTTAAATGTGGACATTTTTGGAAGAAAGAGGTAGAAAAATGTAGTAGGAGGTAGGAAATGAAGAAGGAAGCAGGAAAAGGAAGGGTGAGAGTGAAAAAGGAAGGAGGAGGAAAGGGAGGAGGATCTCTATCGGAGGATCACTATCTACAATTTTTGTTACAGATAACAACTTGTGGTAACATACATTGTGTATAAAACAATACCTTGATTATACTTTGACGTTAGAAATTGTAGTTGTGCCATAAATAATTATTTTAATGGATTTATAATATTTTTGTTGTTGTAAAGTATTGATTCTGTAAATTCTAGTTATAAAGTATAGAAATAAAATATTTATAGCTTATTAACTTTTTTTTAGGTTTGAATTTTATGTATATGGAAAAAAAATGTTTTGTTGTTTGGAGTCGGTGGAGAATAATATATTTAGTATTCAATTAATAATTAGTATCTCACTCTTTTTTCTGTTTTCGTGGCTCGCGCCTTGGAAACCGAAGAGTTCGAACTTCACGGTGAATAGAACTAGGATTTTGTTTTGTTGTTTTCTAGTTGGGATAAGGTGCTACTGGTTTATCATTTGGATATAATAAGTAAAGTAATCCATGCATTGGAGTGTTATGTAAAAAGTTGATTCCGGCTATTATCGAAAGGCCGCAGTATCTGTATTGAAGTGTTGTAGTATAGTATGGTACAGATATAGTATCGGCGGAGTAACCGTACTACTTTATATTAATATCACAGCTTCTGCGCCTGATCGTGTTAGAATATGAAATAATTGAAGGGATAGTATAAGTCAAGAAAGAATTTCGTCAGTGTGTGTCGTCAAGGGTTACGGAAGTGAAGGAAGGGTTAGTCTATCTATGTGTATGACTGCGCAAAAATTAGTGCGCTATATTTATCTTGAAGTAAGTTCTCGCTACTGGTATTGATTGATAAATCACCAGTTGATTTGCTTGCATACAAACACTCTATAAGTGTCTGTGTCAGCATGTTATTAAAAAAACAAAAACTTATCAAGTAACAAAGAAATAGTTACTAATAATCTTTTTTATTTTCATAGACGATTGTATCACGTTTTAATTACACTTTTTATTTACACTAAAACTTTGCTGCATTTCATTGCTCCTATCCAAAGCCGTTCGTAACTCTTAACTTTTAACTCCGTAACTTTCTTTTTTATCAGTCTTTTGACTCTACAATTAATATGGTTCGTGTTCCTGTCCCAGGTCCACAATGTCTATTGCAGAGACTGCCTGAGGAAGGATTTCGGCATTGCCAGGTACTCTGCTGCCAAGCAGTAATATTTAAAAATCACAGCATTTTTGTTTGAGGTTTCCAGAAAAATTGTAGAGTATAGAGATTGATCGTTGAGTATATCTAGGTGATGAGCGTAACATCAGGTCACCAACTACCTTGTCTTCATTGAAATTATCAAAAAAAAAGGTTATGTTTATTTTTAAATACATTTTCTGAACTTTTGGATCGAAAACAATATCTTTTCTTATTTATATAGCGGCGATAATAAAAATAAAGTGATGTGTTGATTCAGTGAAAGTGCTACTAAAAGCTCCTTTGTATAAAATTATCATAAAATTATGTCCCATGTCTCATTTCGTATTCTTCGCTGCGTCAGCCGAGTAGAGGGAAAGCCGAAAAAAGATGAATGAATAGTGACCTGTAAAAGGAACATAATGAATACAACAAAAAGAAACTTGAGTTTACCTTCCAAGAGGTAACAAACTTTTTAAAGTTTCGTTTGCACCTGACTTCTCTAGGAAGCGCATCCAAAGGTTACTTATGGTCCAAAGGTTATGCATCGATGACATGGGTAAAAAAATATAATAAAACGATTCCAACTTTCTGTATATAATTTTCTTACATTAACGACTTGAAAGCGTTTCGTTTTATCACTTTTTTTAACGATAGAGCAACAAATTGGTGTAATTGGTGGATCACTGAATGGCCATACTTTTTATCCTGGAAAATTCATAAAGCGGGAAAATTACCAGAAATCAAAATCGGGGCGAGCGATAGCAAGCTGATGTTATTTTAGTTTTAATAGAGAGCTTATTTATTTTGAGAGTTTATTTATTTGTACGTCCTTTTATCAGAAACAAGAGGAGACTGGAGCAATTTGGCATAGAGTAGTTTTTTACATCAAATTTTCATAAAACTGAAAAGTTGAATTTGAAATTATTTTTTTTTTTGCATTAATGTATATAAATTGGTCCATATGATGACACAGCTTTAACCTTCACTCACACTATTTAGGAGCTTCGCGTCAGTTCATTTTACCGGATCCTTGATTTCGATTATCCTTTTGTAGTCAGTATTAGAGATATTAATAAATTATACGTCATTAAGATCATGAAAACGGAGAATTTCAGGCTTCATAATGTACGGTTCAAAAATTTTTACTTTAATTTTTTTACATAATAAATTAGTATTGATCATAGAAGTCGTTTTCACGACTAGACAGATACAGTTTGTCTGATTTAAAAATATTTTTAAATTAAGCTTTTCATTTCTTGCATCTATCGCTTCAAGAAGAAAGGTTGTGTCGGTCGACTTTCATTTATAAAGACTAGGATATTTTTCATATTTCATTGTCTTTATTATATAACGTAAATCTGGCCCTATGCTTAATGCTTAATATCATACAGCCGAATAGCGGATGTACATTTTGGTTGCTTTGTATAGGACAATTATTCTGCTGATGTCGCTATATACTATAGAAATATAGATTTTCCGCAACAGTAACCATTAAACCTATAGATTGGGCCTAAAAATTGATTAATAAGTAACTTGACAGTTTGAATAGATAACTCTATTTTAAAATTACGATGCCTAATATGTCATTCTGTCCCGTAAGATAAAGCTGCAAAGTATGAGAAACGTGGGGAAATTGAAACAAAACTATAACTTGAAATAAAAAAAAAAATTCATGTATGTTTACCTTTTTTAATAACGTACATTTTCACTAATTTACTTATTATTTTTTTAGCTGTTTTATATTAAGTCTGCAGTTGTCGTAAATTGAATGTCGCATCGCATTATTTAAATTTAAATCTTCTATTACAAACATTCCTGTTTCAACTAAAACGAAAAAAGTAAAATGTAATTCAGTCAGCATTACGGGGGATGCCGTTATGCCCTGGAGTTTCAGTTTTAAATTTCATTCGTGAATCTGGCTAAAGCTGATAACGGTGTTAGGATGAAAAGAAAAATGTTGAATTGAGCACTAGTAAGTGTACTTTAAATTCAAATTTAAATTTTCCTACTGCACTTTGGACTAATTATGTTATATATAAGAATTTAATTTTTTTTGAGAATCCCACTCTCAAAATATTTATCTAAAATATTTATATAAATATTATAATTACATTAATCTCTTAAGTGCTTGTTATTTCTATATTATAGAGAATGTTGTATGCACTTATAATTGTTATGTATGCCGGGTAAGCCGATTAATATAGTCAAGGGAATCAGCTGTTAGCAAAGCCAAATAAGCATTTAATTTAATATTGTCTGTGTAATAAAGACTGCTAATTTGATTCAATATAACAGACAATAGGTTACATACAGTATATTCTCGCTTTTTTTTAGGTTACTCTTCAGGTTGGAACGGATTTGAGGTTTGACGGAACTTTTAATTTAAAATATAAATAATTCGCCCTGTAAAAAGTGAGGCAATTAACTTTTACAATATTATCAACTACTCTTCGGCAATGAATGGGGGATATTGGCTTTTGAAGGAAATTCGGAATATAAACTCTTAAATTTTTTGTCTTGTGCGTGTAGTGAGTGTCATTTATCTTTATGTCAAAAAAAATTTACTTTTTAATTATTTTTTATCTTTAGCTCAATGGCCAGCTATGCATGTACTCAGGGCTTTTTAATTTCCCGCAAGCATAATGTTTCCGCATAGTCGTTGTCGTGGTTAAAAACGACTCTCATCGTTTTTAGAGCATGTATGGTGCACATTATCACTAAGCTTTTATAGTGATAATGTTATTATAACGTGTGTCAACGACAGCTTACATTTATGATAATGGCACCGAACTTAATGTACAAACGCGGGCTATGCCCTGTAAACAGGGTTGTTATAATTTATACGATATATATATATATACCTACAGATACCTACTTTTATGGGGGTTTAATAAAGATATGGGCCATAGGGATCTTACCAGCTGAGTAGATGTTATTTGAAAAAAAAAAAGTATTCTTTTAAATACTGTGGTAACGAACAAGTAAGTTTTACGATGATTACGATTTAATTGGGGTAGTGTAATTTTCAATTTAAGCGGGAGAGCCAATTAACGTACTTTTAGATTTAGGAACACTTTAAAAAAAGCTTTTGTTAATTGACGGAGCATATCGAAGTGCAATTTTTTAAAAAAGTGTCTTTCATAAGTTGTTCGATTTGCTACAGAAAAACTTCTCTCTCTATTGAGTTTATTGTCTGATAGAAAATATCTTGGAAGGTCTCATACGGATCTTTTCCCATAGTAC
Organism: Eurytides lysithous rurik; assembly: GCA_018247575.1. NCBI lineage: Eukaryota > Metazoa > Arthropoda > Insecta > Lepidoptera > Papilionidae > Eurytides > Eurytides lysithous. The sequence continues at coordinate 1,604 of DWHO01005653.1, read as the reverse complement.
GGGTGGACTCAATTCGATTTACAAACCATTTGAAAAAGTTATGGCAAATAACATTCATAGGACAACTTATATTTTGGGTGTAGGTGGACATATCGTGGCGTCATTGTCAAATTTACCGTTCAGATCCCATATACAAGAAAATTCGGTAGTTACAAACCTCAAATGTAAAACATCCCTAGGACACCAACTTTTCCAAAGACTGCGTTCCACTTATGGTATCCTATGCTAGCATTTACTTTAATTATGTAATCTCATCTTTTTTGTATAAACCATAGGCTATCCAAAATGAGTTCAATAGCTCTGCAGCATGTGCATAGTGGTATCACCTTAATGCCGATCTGCATACCTGTCTCCAAAGCGTATTAAAATATCTAATATCAACATAACATTGAATAATTTATTGGATCATAAGTGGTGCATAGTTTTATATAATCTCTATTGTAATCACAGAATCGGACACAAAAAAATTAAAAAGCATATACATTTTGTTTATAACTTTATCATTTTTTCGCACATTAACAAAAGTGAAAACATGAGTTCGATATGAAATAATTTGAGAGAAGACTTCTGCGATGAGATCATATTTGGTATATTTAAAATATAAAATACGAAAGTAATAAAAACTTTGACATGACGTTTAAACTTTTTTGGTTTGACTGCCCGTTGGTGTAATGGTTAGTGCCCATGACTGCAAAACCAAAGGTCGTGGGTTCGATTCCCACCTTCTGTGTCTGGGTGTTAATTATCTATATAAGTATTTATTTAAAAAATATATAAGTATGTATATCAGTTGTTTGATTACCATACTACAAGCTCTGCCTAGTTTGGGATCAGATGGCGATGTGTGAGATGTCCCATGATATTATTATATTATTATTATTTTCGTTTCTATTTAAAGTCGTATCTAGTTATATTATCAAATCTTCTGTAATACAGTTGTATCTTTTGCAATACGATTGAAAAGAACTCGTTAGCATGATCGTTAGCGCCTTTGTCTTGGGATAATTTGACATTTGATAAATTTGTGACGTTTGCTGATTTCGTCAATTGAATTTAATAACTCGAGCGATTCATCGTTCCACTGCTTCATGAGTGATGAACGCAACAACAATTGAACCTTTGGATTTAAAACAAAGCCAGCATAAAGTATCCCCTTTACTTTCATATTTGTATTTATCTGTTTGTAGTATATTTCATTTCTAGGAATTGCACGAGACTTCGCTCGCATGAGTTTATAATATTTTTTAGGTACCTTTGTGATTTTTTTTTCTGAACAAGTATTCGATGTCGCTGTTTGTATCAACAATTATGCTAAAGAATTCATCGATTACTACCCTTTTGCTGCTTAAAGAAGATAAACTAACAAATGAACTAACACAATTGCGGACTTATAATAAATTGGGGAGACAATGATTAAGCTTAGTGTGTTCTAAAAATGTCTCCAAGGGGTTTGTTGTTAAAGTACTTTTTTATGGGGTAGGAGACAAAAAAGAATGTGGCTCATCTGATGGTAAGTGATCACCCCTTCACATATTTTACGGTGGTAGAGTCACGCAGCTGTTCCCGCTGCTGAATAGGTGTGAGGTCGTGGTACTAATCCGGCT
>DWHO01005652.1:0-10188 GCA_018247575.1 Eurytides lysithous rurik | reverse complement strand
TATCTATATTTAATAAATGAAACATGTTGTTTTTAGCACTAACCTATATATATTAAATACATTGAAGATTAAACCAAAATCAATTCCGATAAATTTACTTCAAAATAATTCGCATTTAACTAATCGTAACCAATACATTTATGGTTGTTTATTAGTCATGCGTAGAATTCCTCCTTATTTTCGGTCAATGTTTCAGTTCCCACGGTTTATAGATTTAATAGTGTAATTCGAAGGACCAACTTCTTGGCCATGAAGTCTTATTATACCAATAGAAAAATCCGGCCCTGCGTATCAGTCATTAGTAAATAGGTTCTATTTAATACTTAATGGAGAAAATGTGCAGAGTCCACCTGGGGTACCACTTTGTTACCAGTTTTCTTGCCGCCAATAGGTAATGTGCAAGTACTGCGATTGTGCGACATTGTTTCAGTGCAATAGGACAATAAAACAATAGACAAAAAACTGGGCACAGCAACAAAGATAATCTTTATTGGTCTATTTAAGAAATACTTAATTCTGGGTACAATGCACCGCGGGGTAGGTTTAATAGATTTTTAGGTCATCATTAGTATAATACTAATGTTGTAAATAATGGTCGTTGTAAGTAAAATTATATAATTCAATTTTAGAACTTTTTTTGGTTAATATAATCTAAACCAAGCCCACCAACGTTGCAATACATAGAAATATCGAAGCATAGATAGATCGGTTCACATAAATAATTAAAAATTCAATGATAAATGGAATTAGCTAAAACGTTTAGACGTCTTTATTTTCTGTATATTTCGAAACCATTATGATAATTTTAAAACAAATTAAGACCAAAAATATCTTCCAAGCTCCACAAGTGAACATTTTTGATGTATTTTATAAGTCAGAGAATATTATAGTCTTATTAAACTCGACATAAAAGTACACACAATGTAAAATAACCATAATTGAAAAAAAAAACTTTAATGCAATTACATTAAATCCAAAAATTTTAACGGGTTAAAATAATGAAGCCAGAATCAAGAATTTATTTCTTTCAATCCCATCATTACACCTCATCGTTTAAGTGTATATAAATTATAACAATAAATACACTTTTTCATTTTAAATATATACAATTAACTTTAGCTTCATACATTAAAATATCGAAGCAAAAACGTTTAATTGCAAACAGAAAAAAAATCACTTTCAAACTAGAACCAGCGAAGGCTATCGTGGATAATTACCCACTTTCGGATTTAATCGGGGTGTTAAATGAATAACGGGCAATTATTAATATTAAAGGCGCGCAAAAAGGTGACGATGGTCTGTCCGAAATTGATTAATGGCAACACCAAGCGACAATAAAACAAAAAGCCCGCCGTGTTACAACGAAACGTGTCGCGTAACGATCGAAAGCCGTTGTACGTTATAATCAAGTGCTGCAACACTAACGCGTCGGCGGCGTCGGCCAATGGCGGTTTCCCGCCACGCCTACAGCGCCCGCTATTGGCCGGTCAGCCAACTTTGAATATAGAACCGCTTTTTTTTTCACTCCTCTAACGCCTACGCAAGCTTGGAAACGTAGACGATTTCACTCGCGCTGTCACGGTGCAGTGGTGGCGCGAAACGAACCGTTCCAAATTCAAACACAGCCCATACTCCCTTTAACCATAGAACGCTTAGCACGGCTGCGCTATGTCGTTTCTGTCGATTTTTATTTAAAAATGGTATGATGTATTCGTCATATGAGGACGACGTGAATAGTCGAAATTAGCGCACATTATATTTGCACGTTCAATAAAGGGACTCACAAGAGAGAGTAGAGATAAAAATAAATTATTTTATACGACCTAAATGTTCTTTACTTTACTTTGTAAAATATTTAGTAAAAATTATTGTATGACGATGAGGTATCAAAATTTAGTTATTATTTCGAGTACCGAGTACAAAGGATATTGTAGTCTGCCTGTAACACATTAACAGAAATAGCAATGTTACAAAAGTAATTTTACTGGACTTAGAGAAGTACCATCATACATATCTGGATGAGGAGTGTACAGGGTCGAATTTAGAGGGCTAGAGCCTCTAGGAAAACAAAATAATGGAGGGTCTCCTGTCTTCCAGTTATTATCCAAATCATTTTTTTTGTCAGTCGAGTTCAATAAATCATTTAATGTGAAACCGAGTAAACTCTTTTAACAAACATATGTAATTATAATCAAAAACCTGTCACACGCCTCATCTACAGTTAATATTAAGCACAAAAATAACTATAAGAATGAAACTTAATAATGATGAAAAATGAAACTCAAAGAAATACAAAGCATAAACCGCCACGTGGCCCCAGTGCGGATTGGCGGACTTCATATGTCCAAAAACATTTGTTTAATCGCTAAATAGTTTATACGTATGGCGATTCCTCATGTTTTTCTTTACCGTATATATACAGGTTGCTCGACTCCTCGAATCGAGCGCACAGACACTAAGCTCCTCGAACCTCGACCTTATAAATAAAATTAAAAAAAAAATGGTTTTTTTTCTGTGTGACAAAGTATCGAGTTGATCAAGTCATTGGCCCGTTTTAGATTCCGCCAATCTGTACACACAGAAGATCAGAAACGATATGTTCATTGTTGATAGCGTTTCACGTCATTTTAGGTCATTTCGAGGTTAACATGTCCACATTTTAAAGAAGTTAAGAAATCCGAGAAAAAACAGAGAATCTTCGCCACCTGATTGATGTCCCCAAGTCCTGATTCTCTAGGTGATAGGACTAACTCGCAGGCTCACACTCGACACAACAAAATTATAGTTCTTCCTTGAAACTTAGTGATAAACGCGCGGCAAAAAGAGAAATAAGAATAAGCTTGTAACATCTCGATTTCGTCTCCTAAAGGTGAAAAAATCTTTCATGAGTCTGAGTGCACGCATATATAATGGAATTACACAAGCTGTTCTGGATCTACCACCTGAGCGTGTTAAAACTAAAATTAGAAATAATCTATTGCATAAATCCTATCATAATGTTCAAGAGCTTTTTATGGATCAAAATGCGTGGAATTTAGTTCATTGATTCATATGTGGGATAGCTGATTACTGTAGTAAACGAAACATGGAGTAATTTTTTTTAATTACATTGTAGAAATCAGCAAATTCAACCAAACCTAAATTCGAATGGTGTATGTCTGGTGAAAAATTTTAGTTTGCTTTCCAGTGTCGATATTTTGATTTAAATACCAACAGATATGAAGTGGAATCGTGAATATCGCAATTCCCTTTTCCTGTGCGCTCTTTAAATGAATCGGCAATCCGTAGCAATATTTAGCATAATTGCAGACCTATAAGGGTACGCGCACACCAATCATGAGCGTCTGCGCAATAAAACGGAGGGCTCGTAATTGCCCTATGTGGTATTAATGCCTCCCGTATCGTCGATGTCAGAGATTATCGCGAAGATGTGTTATCTGTAGATCTTTTAAATGGAAAAAATACAAGAATATAGTAGTTTATACTTTTACTAAACATCCGCGAAAACTCAAAAAACGCAAAATTAAAAAAAAATGGCATATAAAAATTTAAATTTTCCAAGACAGCATAGTAAAGTGCCAGTATTCTCTGAACAGGACTCCTATATAGTCAATCGATCGGCGTAAAAGACGAAAAAATTCCCAATTTGAAAACATTCCGATTGCCTCCATATTCCTTTATGTCAACAATACACATTCGAATTGCATATTCGTTCATACGTAAAATCTATTAATCATTGATAAAATGTTTTTAACTTAACAGGTTACGCTATTTTATCTATGACCAAAAGAACATCCAAGCGACTCACCTGATGGTAAAAGATCACCCGCTACCCTTGGACATTCCCATCATCAAAGGATTTGGCAAATGGGTTGCCATCGTTTATGTTAATAGGCTCTTTTCTAGAAGGTCCCTACGTCATATCAGTGCAGAAATACCTTGGGCGACAACGTATTCTACTAGTCACGAACGAAAAATTGTCGTGAACATTTCACATTTAACTGTCAGCCATCAACTTGTAAACGATAGTATCTGAAATGCCATAACTCCGATTGTGGCTGTGGTAACAAGAAAATTGCTTTCAAAGAGAAGACATACAACAAAAGGTTATCAATAAGTAACTACAGGTTGATAAAAAAATCTTTCCAAGTGCCATTCAAAAATGTTATCGCAAACTCCGTGGGATAAAACACTTTGTTAAAGTAAACTAAAACTCTCAAAGTACTATCAAATCAGAGTTTAACCAGAGAGTTCAGGTTTCGGCTAAACTTAGTCTGGACTTAGGAAAGGGTATTTATTTCAAGAAGATATACAAACACGTTCATGTTTTTAGTGGACCACCGATGACGAGCGAACGTTTCTTCGTGTATAAGGTTCGCAAAAGGTGAAGGCGAAATATATTCGACCTTTATTTACGCAGATTCCTAATGGTCGTCCCGGTTCGTCATCCTGCGCACTGATACATTGTAAGCGTAATTAAACGGAGGATCATTAGTCTATGAACTAACTATCCGACTACCGACGGAAGTGTCGAAATTCCATACAACCAGCAATGGCGGACATAATCTAGAAAGTTCGATTAAAAACTCCTCGAAATAACAGCGCCCACGACAGTTAGACTGCTGACAATCTCGCCATTTGCGATTAATTGCGCAATGAATTTCTAATTTTACGAACTAACTAGTGTATTTCTGTTCGATAAAGAATCAAATTCTTGCCAATGTTAATTTGAAATATTGTTTGTCGTTTAGTTTTTCCACTTTATATATATTATTTTATGCAGACTCTGAGTGACATGGTCAATGCCAGGGATGCTTAAACTAGAATTACTGGCGATCGATCTACCTCAATACTGTTAGACTGGTTTGACCCACTCTGTTTGGCTGAAAATATATGTGATGTAAGATTATCGTCTAGATAGGTCGAGTGTATCGTAGCACAGGTTTGTTTTTTTCTCTCTTGGAATTGTTTCAGGATCGAAGCAAATTGTTGAGTTATTTTCTTGCAATAGAAATGCAACGTGTCCGTAGACATATGGACACGATTATTGCAACCAAAGCAGTGACAATGATCCTCGAAGGATGCTCGAAGCGGAGAGCTATTCAAAATGCCCGAAATCGCTTTCGGGAAACAGGAAGTGTCGCAAGGAGATCCGACTTGAGTAAAATTCGTCCTGCCACAGCTTGTGAGGATCACTACATCCGATTAATTCATAAGAACGTACAGTGGGAGCTCGCAAGTTACAAAATCAATTGCTGCTGACGACGGGCAATTGCGTCAGTGACCAAACGATCCGGAATCGATTGCGCGAAGACCAGCAAACCTCGAAACGGCAAGTGACGCTGATTCCTTTGACCAGAGATCACCGTGCAAACCGTTCAAAGTTTTCGCTACAGTGTTTGGACTCGAGTAAACATCAGTAGAGAATGGTGCTCTGCACAGATGAATGCAGAATAATTTTTTTTTATTGATGATCGTCGTATTAGAGTCTGGAGACGACGTGGAGAGCGATTTGCAGAAGGCTGCATACAAGAAATTGACTATTTTAGTGGTTCCAACGTAATGATTTAAGGTTCAGCTTAGTTGGGAAAAAGGAGCTCTTTTTTATGAAGGTACCGTTACTGGGCAGCGTTACATAGAGGAAGTCAAGCTCCATGTGATCCAATTGCACAGCGGTGGTCTTGGTGCTTCCTGAATTTCCGTTATGCAGGACAATGCACTTGCACGCACCGCTCGAGCGACCCAACAGGCCATGGATGATGTTGACATTCGAGTGTTACCTTGGCCAGCGAATACTCCCGATTTAAACCCCGAACATCTGTGGGACCAACTAAAAGGACGCGTTAGAGATGGCGAACAGGCAGTCTTCTAACAGCAGCCCATCGACGCTGTGAAAGAGCCTGGGAAGAATTTCCAGCAGAAAATATAGCTTGTTTGATAGACAGCATGCATTCCAGGCTTCATGAGTGCATAGCTAAGTGTGGAGGCCTGGTTCGATACTAAAACGACCTAGCACTTTGCTAGAGTTCTTGTAGGATACATTCAATACAGTAAAACGTTCTTGTAAATGGTAAAATTTATAGTATAAACACAATGATACTACATATGATATGCTACACAAGCATTTTGTTATTGTTATTTTTATTTACTTTTAGTTAATAATTTTGTTTTTTTTTTCTTTTCTGTTACTTTCATATTTCCTCACCTATATAAGTATATATTAATTATAAAATAGTGTGTTGTGTGCACACATTTCGTTGGTGAACAGTAAGCAATGGTTTGCTTTATATTTATATATTGTGATTTCTTTATTACTCTTTGCTGTTTTGTGTGCGGAATTGATTAATATTCCTATTCATTCAATTCATATCTTTATTAAAAGTACTTCAAGTAAGTCCGTCCTGTAAAAGCATAATTTTTGATTAAACGGTCATACACTGCACAACCGCGACCTTGCAAACTGATATCATGCACCGTTTTGTTGATTTGACTTCGCCAAGAAACAAAAAATTGTGTAATCAACAAATAGTTTTTCCAAATGTGGATGTTCTGTAAGGTTTCATACTACTGCAAATTTTTGCTACACGGGAGTATTATTACCTAGAATAGACGTTTTAAATAAATAAAAAAACAAATAAAATACAAGCATTTTCACACGTAATGAACCCTCTTATTTATCCAATAAATATCTTTTTCTCTTTTTAAATATATACAATTAATTTCCCTTTCTTCGGCGTAACATTCCATCGTTAAAATATCGAAGCAAAAAGAAACCATCGCAGACAGGAAAAAAAAACTAATTTTCGAACTCAAACCGGCGAAGGGAATTTAGGATAATTACCCACTTACGGCATTTGGATCAGTGCTTAAATAAATAACGAGCGGTTAATAAATTTTAACGCGCGCAAAAAAAACGAGGCGTGTCTATTATTAATCATTGGCAACAGGCAGTGACATCATATAAAAAAAAATCGTGTCAGTGAGTACGAGAGCATGTATCAAGATTAAAAAAAAAACACATTATATATTTTCATCTTTTCTTCAGAAGAAAATTAGTACTCTTTACAGTCAAGGCAGAAATAAATTTTATCCGTTTTTGTTGTATTCAACGAATCAAATCTAGCCAAACTATTTGTTAGTGGTGGCATTGATCTGTTTTTTTTTCATCGATATCTATATATATATATATATATATATATTTAATTTTTAATTTTCAAAGTAGACGAAGTTTCAAGTAAATTAGATGAGACATGTAGATATATATGAACACGTGATAGGTAGCATGTTATTGTCTTCCAATTATGGATTATGTCACTAACCGACTTCAAAAAAGAGCCTCTGAGAGAGATTTATCTGTTTTTTTTTCTATATCAAAATGTCCGCCTATTGAAAACCGATCTGAGAATTCCTCCTACTGAAAGGTTTGTCGTATGGCTGATCCTATGGAAATTTCATTGTTAATGATCCGTGAACTTTCAAGACACAACTGGGAACTCCTTAAAAACAACAAGAAATTGCATATTGATTAGCGATAACGATTTTAAGATATGCTTAAAATCGTTTCTTGTTTTTACATAAATAGTACCAACAGTGGCGGTGCTTGGTAGTACCGTTACTGTATGCAGTGGCGATACTACCATATAAGCCCAAAAGCCCGGCTTGTTCTACTAAGGAGTTATATTTATAAATCTTAATTAACACATAATTCCCGAATAATTTATTGTTAAATTTGAGCGTTGCGGGAATTATGTGCTCCTTAGTAGGGTAAGCCGGGCTTTTGGGCTTGTATGATAGCACCGCCATTGAGTACCAATAATGTCTTAAATATAAATAGAAGTCGATATCATAGTGTCAAATTTCTAGACTTTCAACGGGGAAAATAACCGTGAACGTTTGGTGATTTAGTTCAAGTAGGGGTGCAACACAAAAAAAACGTATTGCCCACGATGCGTGCTCATTGGCAAAAAAACCGGGAATGTTTCGAAAGTGACAATACAAAAAGTGTACGATCCCAAACAAAAAGCTTACCGCCATAAATCGTAACGCGTCGCGAAACGATCGACAACCGTTGTAACGTAATCGAGCGGTGCATCACTAGCGCGTCGGCCAATGGCGTTTTCCCGCCACGCCTACAGCGCGCGTTATTGGCCGCACGGATAACTTCGAATATAGAACCGCTTTTTTCCTTCTCTAACGCCTATAATAAGCTCGAGTCCGTAAACGGTCCCTCGGTGCCCAATGAAGCTTTATAGAGTCGCATAGGCTGAAAGCAAAAACTTCATTATAATAAAATAAACGGTCCCGCTCGTTTTCTCACGGTGCGATGGTGACGCGATACGGTACGCTTCTAATTCAAACGCATGTTATGATTTTGTGGAGCTATCACTGACTGATTATGGTGTTGTGTCGTTATGTTCAATATTTACTCATAACATAGTTATTCATGACATAATTATCGCACATCTAAAAGCTCGTTATAATAAGAATGTCAAAATGTCGTTCATAATAGCATAAAGCTATTATAAAGTTATAAGTAGTATAATATATAAGTTAAAGGATGACCTACTCTACAGCTGATTAGTAAAGAAAATAATATTCTTTAAACGCGCTTTACAATGACAATGGCGTATTTTCGCATATCAAAATATTTTCATGGTTTATTTAAATATTTTATTGTTTACTATAAAATATTTTTAAACCTTAAAAATATATGGTCTTACTTATTCGGTCTATACAGACATGTTGGGCAGTTTGCTGGCTGATGATAGCTACATTTTGACACACAAACAAATAATAACGACTTATTGGTTATGGAAGATTTATGGAACGTCCACGAATAAAGAATTTTGTCAAACGTTTCATATTTTTTTCCTATATACCATATTAATTCCCTCCGCGTTCTTACTGCAGCATTAAACTCGCAAGTCAGACGTTTTCCGTTCAAACGGTGGAGTATGTAAGTAGTCGGCTAAATATTAAAATTCCCTTTCCTGTGCGTTCTTTAAATGCAGAATTTGTAGCAAGATTTTGCGTAATTACAGAGCTATGATGGTATATACACACGCCAATAAAGAACCTCTGTGCAATAAAATCAAGGGCTCCTAAATTTATAAAATGTTATTTGTAATTAAAATCCTTTTACTTCCCATTCATTGTGATACCGGAGACTATCACAAAAATGCACCATCTGTTGTGGCCTCAAAGTTTAAAAAGGATAAATATATTTCTGTTTCTTTTGTTTTTATGTCATAACCAGCCAGTATCGCTACAGCAAAGCATTTTTGCGATGGCAATACTGCTTGGTTATCGTCAGCTATGAATGAAAAAAAAAACCTTTTTTATTTCTCTATCTTGCTGTTAATACCTATGTACAAATTGAAAAGGTATTCACAAAATATATTACTGTGTAAATATTTTATTATATTGCCAACCAAGTAACGTATATTATGATTTTAGTTCATAATTAATTTCTGATTGATTCCTACATCTCGGGAATTCAATGGTACTTACTATTCGATGTCAAAGTAAATGTACAGGCAGAGCGCCATAGCAAAACTTAGCTCCCTCTAAATTAGTCTAATCTGAACTTTTACTATATGAGTATTAGTAAACCCTCCCTTCAATGAAATGAAAAATTTTATAAATGATAGTTGAACTTTGTTTTGACTGAGCCACTGGTGTAGTGGTTAGTGCTCTTAACTGCAAAGCTAAAGGTCGTGGGTTCAATTCCCACCAAGGACAAAATATTTATGCGATAAGTAGAGGCATATGTTCTGTTTTTGGGTGTTAATTATGTACATAAGTGTACATTTAAAATATAATATAAGTATATTAGTTGTCTATTCACCATAGTACAGGTTCTTCCTAGTTTGGGATCAGATGACAATGTGTGGGATATCACATGATATTTATTTAAAGTTGCTAAATTGAATTAGAGCAATATAGTACGAGTATTATAATTTTAGATTTATTAAAAAAAAGTGACGAGAGGAAAAAGCCGTGCACCTGATGGTAATAGATGCGTTCACAGAAACAATACGGTGGAATACCGTATTGGTGTGCTATTACTTGCGCATTACTTTCGTACAGTGGCGGTACTACCATACAAGCTCAAAAGTCCGGCTTGCCTTACTAAGGAGTAAAATTTATAAATCTTAATTAGCACATAATTCCCGCAACGCTCAAATT
>DWHO01005651.1:0-10188 GCA_018247575.1 Eurytides lysithous rurik | reverse complement strand
GCCAATAACTCTTTGATTCCGTTTCAATTATTGATTTGATTCGTTATTAATCAAGATTCTCTATTAACATCGATCGTCCATTTTTTTTAATCAGTTTTAAAATATTGTTTGAAAACTATTTTTTTACACAGAGCCAGTTTTCAAGTCTTAAACAATTTTAAAATATTATTTTTTTAAACAATAAAACTATATATTAAAGTATAACATAATATAATACTTTATGTATTAATAAACAAATTATTTTAGCAACTCTCATTTAGCCTCAACGTATGCCATTTTTACAATTCCCGCTAACGCAGTTAAAGTTTTTACCCTACCAACATCGTGAGACACATATTCCTTTATTTTTACACCCATAGGTAATTTGGAATCCAATTTTAGTTTGGCAGCAGGCAGTTTTAGTCTTTTCTTTACGATGACTCGAGCCATATCTGCGCCGGGATTTGTTAGTCGTTATAGGAGATCGCATATTTAACCTTTCCGAGAAGTATAATAAAAATTGAATTGCTAAGCGAAACTTTGACAGGATGATCCCTTGTAAGAAAATTCGGAGCCAGATATAGAATGTGTCGTCTATTCGGCTATCGCTCTATTTGGCTTTTGTTACATACATTAACAATGCCTGATACAGAAAGTGCAGTTGCAAATAATGAGAATTATTCGATTTGCATGAATTTTACAGTTATAGGAAATGTGTGTGTTTAATTGTAATCAATTTATATTTCTCTTTTTAAATCTTAATAACATGAAGCAAAAATCCGTATACTTATATTATGGTGACGCTAAATTGTAAAATAGAAACAATCGTGTTTGTTACTTTTACAGTAACGTGTGTTGTACATATGTGTTTTGTTTCATTACGAACTCTTTGTAATCAAAAAATAATTGGATGACTTAATTAAAGGATCGTACGTATATAATAATGGCAATAATAAACAAAAGTACATTCCCCACTCTGACGCACCAATTTTCTTGCGCAAAAGAAATAACTTCTTGCGTGGTTCAAGGAGCACTATCCGTTAATTAACTTGCGATATCTATAGTAAGAGCATAGAACGCGGAGCTTTTAATCTCCAGACTCTTGCGGGTAATTTGCATAGCTTAACAATTACTCGCTACATTCTTTCTCGGATTTCCAGTATCTTGATTATACAGCGACTGGTAGGGAACGCCCGCAATATGTCCGATGCACCAAGCACAAACGGATTCCTCTGAACTTTGCAAATTCGCCAAGATATGAGCGAATTGTTCGTTAGGGAATTCAAATTGCGTGTTCTATTTTGAACACTTTAGCATTCAAGATCCAGAGTGGAATATTTACTTGGAAGCTACATGCTTAACAAGAAAACATATGTTTTCAATTGCAGAAACATTTTAATAAAGATAATTATACACTGAGCTTTCAGGTATTTATGTTTGCGAACATTTTTATTTTCTAAATAAACGTATAGTCTCACTTATAACGCGTTTGAGGCTAACGTTACTTTAATTGTAGTTTACGGTTGCATTTTAAACACACACAGTCGTAACATTAAAAATAGAATATAGCGACCCACAAAAACATTGTGTTCACTACAGTGTCGTAGTCTAGCTGATTAAAAACTTTCTATTTAAGCCGCTAAAATAGCAAAGTGAGTTATAAATAATATTCATATATATAAAATTTATAACTTCATCTAAACGATATAGATGCCAACTGTAATTTATTTTTAATATATCGTTTTATATAGAAACATGTTATTTAAAGTTCATTGTAAACCTAACTTGCTTACAGCTGATGTTAAAAATAGGTTTTTATATCCAATAAAGTCTAGACGCTGAAGACCTGTATTAATAACAGCTCTGAGAACTATCCCGGTACTTCGTCAAGTAAAAAAGTAAAGATGATAACATCGTTATGTTCTCCTGTAAGTCAACAAGTTCAAAGTTTTCATTAAGCAACATTGCGGCTGTAACGTTATGTCATCTTTATTTACTTTCATTTCTTTGCTTGAGTAGTGAGCGATTTACTTTTAAACATATAATTTTTAGTGTCAAACATCTGTATATATATAACTATATATTGGTACTATTAATCGCAAGTATTACAAGATACGTCTCCGACGAAACCGACTTTGAATAAAAGGTGTTATAAAAAACAATCCTCATTTTAGGACTATAAAAGATCTTAGAAGGTGAACTGTTTTTCTTTTATTCTCTCAATGGTATCTTAGTGTTAGGTATTTATTAGTCATCCAAAAAAACTGCGTTGCTTCCATCTCGGAATTCGCCCAATCCGAATGAAAGAATGGGATCCACATGCAAAAACTACTCGACTGATGTTGATATGGGTTTCGCTTTTTGATCTTTTACCTCCTCTTTTTTGTTCCATATATGGCGTTGCTTCGACGAACGCACTAAAAGCTAATTTAAAAACGTAAGGGTAAATTTATTTAACACCTATTAAAATCGCATTCAGGCCTACATTAATATAGCTCGTCTTAAAAAAACGACAAGTAAAAAATAACATCTACTTTATTCTCCGATAATTTAAAGGTAATTTGCATTAGAATCAAACTATTAAATAAAATAATATAGGGACTTTCACAGTCTAACAATGATCGGATTTTTTCGAAATATAACTGATTTTTGACGCAGTTCTTAATAGCTTTAAAAACTATAGTTTTTATGTATGACAAATGTTCCGAACAACTCCAGAATGTTTTGTTGTAAACAAGTAAAATTGTTTTTAATATAACTTGGCAAACGGATACTAGGTAGTGAAATAGCGCTATCAAAGATTACCTAGTTCATTTTTAATTCACCTGTATAATGAAACACGCACGAACGACCAACAAATCTGTTAATTTTGACAATGTGAACGCAAACATTTTTATGGCGTGTCGAATTATGATAACCGTGAAACTAAACTTGTGGGAATGGTACGGTGGTTCAACTTCGGCTGGGGTTTCGTGCGTTTTATACCATGCCTGCTTAAATTAGATTTCAATTTAGAATGACAAGCGCTTAACTGTGATCTTCTAATAAGTAAACACCGGCAAAATGATATGAAGTCAAACAAAGTATGAAGTGTCGTGCATATCATTTTAATATGTATAAAATTGACAACTCATTGTGATGATCTCGAGAAAAATAAAATGTGTAAGAAGTGCGTGGTTTTTCATTTTGTGTAGGCTTAACAAAGCTGGTGTAATATTAAGCAAGATTTATATATCTCAGGTATTAACTCTCGATACGTGTCCGATGATCACGCTTGTTTTAATATCAATGTTCACAAAAGGGGATTATCTACGGACGAAACAATATTACAGCGGAATGGTAGCAATTTTCATGTGTACACTGCCGGGGTCACGTCAGAGCAATATGGGTTTGCTATAGGTCGCTCTGAAAAGGTTATTTCCCGTTGCCCGCCGGGGCACTTTCTAAATTGCTGATTAGAAACTATGTAGTCCAACGAGCAAAACATTGAGAAAATGTCAATCTAACAAATTTCCTACAACTTTTATTCATACAATATTATTACCGTTTTTAAATGTTCTTCACTGTCATAGGATTTTAAGAAATACGCACGAACTATCACATTTTTCTTCTATTACATTTTTTACGCTGTATAAACGAGTCTAAAAAACTCATATATACAAAAAAGACGAAAAGAAAGATGTATACTGAGAAACAATTTACGCATCTTAACACTCCAAGGTTCGAAGAATATATTTATTTATTTATTAAACTTTCACACAAAATACAATTGAGTAGAAGCGGACTTAATGCTTGAGGCATTCTTTACCAGTCTACCTTTAGGTTGAGGAGAGATATAAGAGGTAGTGCATAAAAGCAAAACAAAAATAATTATTTACATATTCATTGATTTTCCTAATTTCGTAAGGAAGAGTGTTTGCCAAAGAAGAGTTGATTGGAGAGGAAAGGAAGAATAGACAAAACTAGAGTAACAGGAAAGGCACTGAAGTAAAAGGTTGTTTGAAGAGCGAAGGGTTCTGTCATGGTTGGAAACAAAAGTATTGAATATAGGAAGATAAGTAGGAAGGTGGATTGGGAGACATAATTAAAGCGTGAAGGGTAGTGAGCAGACGCAGACTATGGCGTTGGCGAATAGGTAGCCATTTAAGTTTTTATTTTTATGGAGTAGTTTGACAAACGAGCAAGCGGCTCGCCTGATGGTAAGCGATCACCGCCGCCCATGGACATTTGCAACACTACTTGCTACGTTGCCAGCCTTTAAGGCGGGAATTTTTGAAAGAGGTAGGGAGGAGGAGTAAAAGGGAGGGATTAAGGTAGGGGTGAAGGGAGAGCGAAAGGAGCGGAAGAGAGGGTTACAGGAGTAGACGGAGCGAGAGGAAGGGAGGGGATGGAAGGAGTAGGCTACCGGCCACCTCACGCTCCAAACGAAACGCGGAAGCGAAAACACTTCCACTTTACGCCGATTTTCTGTGAGTTCGTGATACTTATCCGGTTCGAGCCAGCCAATTCAGCAGCGGGAACAGGGGTAGCCATTTAAGCTGAGAGCGAAAAGTAGACACATGATCATACTTACGAAGTTTGAAAATGAATCGAATGCAGTTTTTAAGAAGTCGATCATATTTATTGAGAAGAATATAAGTAATTAAAAGACACATAGCTCTCTCACATCACATGGCCGTGTATCAAACCGTTATTACTTTTTCAAATTGTTATAGAAAATTGGTTGCATAAATGCAATAATAAGACCTCAAATAAAAATTACAATTTTTTTCTAGAAATTATTCAATCGCCAAAATTACAAATTCAAATGACGTGTACTATTTATTCAATTATAGAGTTTTTTTTTCATCATTTGTTAAAACTATACAACTCAGTTGCTGTTATTGCATGGTAATTTAACGGGCTTACCTTCTCGGTACAGTAATAAGCTACAATACCCGGAAGTTGCGGATTTCAATGTACCGGGAGATGTAAGGGAAAAATTGATCGCTAAGCCTTGGGGACGGTGGGAACGCTGGGATCGCAATTTAGCGGCGTCCATTGCCTCGTGAACGTTGTTATTGTCGATGAGAAAAGTCGAAGCGTTCACATTTCATAAGCGGATTAGCTACTTTAAAGGACTGAACTCGAATGATAGGCGGTAATGTGTTGAGCACCATAAATGGTGGATTTTTTGTTACAATGCGGTGAATTTCGTGTAGGTATACTTTCTACGCCGCTAAGATAACGTTGCGACAATTGCACTTACATCATGTATCAGAAATGTCATACTTTTTATGCGCGACCGATTAAAACGAAATGATAATTTAAATGTAACTTTTTGAAATTCAGAAGTGCTTATTATATATCTCAAATATTTTGTTATGTTTTATTTAATAAAATAAAACTAATCAATACTCAACCATTAATACCTTAAAAAATACAAATTATACAAGTGTCCAGTAAAAAAATGTAGACTGTAGTTTTCATATTATTTTTAACAAATAATTAATTATCAGTTAATATTGTCAAAGATAATGTAAGAAAGGTAACGATTAACTAAAAAGTTAAATTATTCTAGCTAAAGACGATTGATTTCGCAACCCCTTGCTCGCGTGTTATCCAGACACTGCGCCATTAATGGCGTTAAAGTACTCCTAAAAACATTATAGACTTTGATGCGGCATCAAAGTGGATGACCTCGTTTATGTCAAAGTCACAATACGCATTGATAAACCTACCTCTAATTCAAGTTGCGACTCGGTTTGTAGAGTCTTTATGTATGTTCTTTATATATATATTGTAAAGAGTTACAAACAAGAGCTGCATTATCGTTGAAGTAATCTGTGGGCAACGAAAGCCGGGAATCCCACCCACGGATTCCGGCTCGTGTTGTAAAAGCCGTAAGATTTTGTGACGCACCCGTTACACCGGCTTATTGGCACGGAAAGCTGCTTACCTTCGCTGCCGACCGCTGCCTTCCATATCCGAACGTGAATACCGAAATCAATCTTGACTACAATCCCGCTCCACTCGCATAAACATCCGATGTTCAGGAGGCAACGAAACTGGCACAGAACTGTGTAAAAATGTTTGACGGCTATTTTTTGTTGGTCCCAAATAGCAAATCAAGTTCAATTTTTAAACAGCTTTTTGATTCGCCTTTTAAGGTTTTCTCTTCGTAGAATTTAGACTTAACATGATAACAATTTTATATGTTTATTTTCTTTTACAGCACTACTAAACAATGATGAATATATCAAATTAGATATGTAATCACTTAAATCTTAAGACACAGGAAGTGTCAAATCAGTTATTAAATACATCTACTTCGTTTCTGTATAGATTAGGTTGCCAAACTTCTTTTCTCAACCAAACCACTAGACCAAATTGGACCACTTGGTAGACCACTTTCAAAATTTTACGGGTTTCGTTGAACCCCTGCTGCCACATTTCTACTATATTCCCAAAAGTAGTTAAAACATGAAGATTAGATTTAATTACACCCCCGATGCCTATTCCGTGGACCCCAAAGATTCACGTGAACCACTGGTATAGACTTTATAAAAGTTTATTTTAAAAAACACACAATGCATAACCTTTTCGCTTTATTAACAATTTTGCAATATGAACAGAATACCTTTCATACAAACCCAACCATCCGAATAAATTGTTGCCCAAAGAGCGCCTTGCCATCGGTAGTTTTTTTATTTCTCTCCGTCTGACACCTCAAGGACTGGCAAGTTCACTGAATGAGATTGCAATTTTAATAACTCGTGTTATTCGTTCCGAGCGTACGATAATATTTCTGCAGTCGTATAGTGAAACCGGGTATCGTAAACATAAAGAGACACTTCGTCGTCTCAGATCTTTTTAACAGTTCCATTTTTCAATTTTTTTTCTCGTCTATAATTTGTGTAATGCTGTCTATAATTTGTGGCTGTTATTTGTATTGTTTTCCTTGTATTTTATTCTCAAAACTAAACCAAGATTCTAAATAAAAAACAATTTTTTTTTTATTCATAATATCTTAAACTTTTTCAAACAAATTTTCTTTGGCAAAACCTAAATTTAATTAGCTCTTTGCAGTTTAACGAATTATGATGAGGGGAAAGAACTAAATATCTGTTTATTTTGTTATATATCATATTGTTATTAGCAATTGAGATTTAACAATTTCTTTCTCCAACTGAGTCCTTTTTGGTTCGTTTTTGTTTGTTTGTGTGTTTAAGTAGAAATATGTTTAGTTAAGTAGATATTAATTTCTCTTAAATAACGGGAATAAAACATTATAATGAAAGAGGAAATAAGGTAAAAGGTTCTTTTCATAGGATTGCAATATGCATGTATGTGTACATGTGAATATAACAACATTTTTTATTTCTTCTCTATGGTGAATATCTGCGTCTATAAATTAAGGTATCGTTAGGTTTACCATTTATAGTGGAGTGGCACAACCAGTGCATTTTTCAAACCTTACACCAAACAGATGATGCGCTACTTCCGTTTACCCATTTCCCTCACCTTAATGGGGTCATAAATCTTACCCTATAGTATAGACCGCCTATGCCGAACATTTGAATAAGTAAACTACTCAATAAAGTGAAAACTGAAATATTTTGTCGTCAAATTATAACTATCTTGTGACCATGGATAACTCATTGCAGTCGATAGAGTCTTTAATTACGCGTCGTGTATTTCGAAAGTGGTACTATTCATATCTTCATCGCGGCAACCACAAAAACTGGTTGCCGATTGCAACACCGTTAGCACGTAAATTTGCTACCGGACGGCAACAATTGCGCTATTGTTGCTAATAGAACTACTCAGGCATTAGTGTTAGATTTCCAGAAGAAAGGCGCGGTCGTAATGTTCAAGCGGTTACAATGATAATAATTCGCTTTTAAGTCGGACCGCAGTAAATAGATGGAGTTAAATCATATAATTCAAATTCAGAATTATGCGTAACTGAAGGTTCGGACTTTCGTTTAATCAGAAATTATTAGTGCTGGCGCCTTACATAATAGTTGCAAGCGACCCAAACGACCAATTGAGTGACCATAGCGTATTTAACGGACAACTTTTAACGTATAATATTAAAAAAATGTATGCAAGAATTCAACTCCTTTCCTGTGAAGCGTGTAGAAATTAACTTTGTAACATTTACATCCAATTTGAAGTCATTCTGCACAATAAAAATTGTAAAAGATATACAAGCCCTCCTTGTTACAGTAGATTTTAATAAAAAGAATCAACTCTTTCTTTCGTACTTACTTATCGTAATTTTCATATTAATTAATATTAACCAATAACGTATGTTTGTTGTATATTTATCATTTTAATTAACCAATACGGTAAAATATATACCATACGAGAAGTGAGCCGGGGTTGAATAAAGCAAATAACGAATCTATAAGTGCATATTGCGAGAAAACCAGTAAAGTAAATACAAAGGGCTTTAAGATCATGTACTCGGCCAGCCTTAGCAAACGTTGAAAATTATTTCTTCGCAAACACTACACACCTTTCCTTAACCCAAACGTATCCGAAGTAAAAATTTAAGCAATCTCGGTCACGTTTCGCCAAGTAACTATTTAGTTGAAACGGGGAGATAAGAACGCTTTGTTCAAGCACTGGCATACCGTTATGTTTGATGGTCTGCCCTGCTTCAAATGTTTGCTCTGATCTATAACATTTTAAACGAGTGCTTTGTTTTTGATTTGGGAAAATCTGTTGTCTGTTCGTGACTCTTGGGATCTTATCCGACAACATTTTTAACCATTTCATTATTAGTAAACGAAATTCATTTTACGTTTAAATGGTATAGATATTCTATTGTGATATTACAGATCAAATTAATCAGAAGCGCATGTTATTTATCCAAATATCAGTAAAGACTGGCCTGATATTTCTTTCTGTTAATCATCTTTCCAAAGAATTCATTCATTGCTAAGAAGATTTTTAATAGTGCCAAGAATTTGCATAAGTATCACTTGACTAATGATTGTACCAACTTTTAACTTCTTGCCGAGAGTTATGTAACTTTTAAGTTTTAGCTAAGATTTATATTAAAGCTTTAAGCCAATAAGTTGATTAAAACAGTTTGAGCATGTGAAAACTTACTGTAAGTTGGCTATGCCAGGAAATGCTAGGAAAATTTATAAAATAAATTGTGTAATAATTTTGCCAAAAAAACTTAGTTTTAATGGCAGTAAACATTCACGACTGGGTCATAGCCATGGACCATAAATGTAAACAGACCACCGGGCGGTTGTGGTATGAATCCACTGTCAGCGAATCAATTTACTTGACAGCACTGCACGCCTTTGAGTGGCGTTGGAGTATTATATGAACCACTTTCATGTGTGTCAGTGGAGACATTGTTTCTACAGGATTAGGAAACAGCGGTAATATTATAAAACAAAAAATGGAACAACAACCCATGTCTTATTATTGTATAAACGTATAAAGAAAAAACACTGATACTATTGCATCTTTGGTTTATGAAGTGACGTAATCAAGAGTAAAGAGCAAAATGTATATTGCATAGTGTATATACCGAACGTGGTTAAGGTTTCGTATGTTGATATCATATGCAAATTGTTGTGTTATCCCTGTGCTGTGGTTAAATATATTTAAACAACTTTTATCTTTGACTTTATAAGAGTAGCGTCGTGATCAGGCCGAGATCTCGAGGTACGTGTCTATCGGATCAGATAAGAGTTTGCAATAAGAACGGTCTATCGACGTACCGTGAGGCGTGTTGTAAATTAACTTATTTTGCGGTAACCGAGTGGAGTTGTCGCATATCTAATCCGCGTTGGCGGTATCTGCGGCCGGCACGTGCCTTGCCCCTTACTCGCTTAACACTCACAATTGCGCGGAACAAGCGAAACCACAACATTCACTTGCACAATAAAGCGCGTTATTGTTACGGGGCACGCCTGGAATTTAACGTGAAAAGTGTTTAAAGATGCAATCTCGCCGGCCGCGGGGAACAATGCACCGGTGATAATTTAATTGTTTGTAACGACAAAACAGCAGCCGACTCAAGTAACTTTTTAATTAAAATATGTCAATCTCTATGTCATAGAAAATAAGAAAACAAACAAGGGAAACGAGAGACGAGGCAGGGAGGAATTATTTAGGAAATGTTATAGAACAGGGATGAGCAACCCGCGGCCCGCGGGCCGCATCCGGCCCTCGAGGCAAGTAAAATTTTAATTTATT